>JASTWK010000361.1:47500-183655 GCA_030770225.1 Temnothorax unifasciatus
TTTTCTAAAATTAATAGTTTATGAAATATTCGATCGTTTCCGAATTTTTGGTACACACTGCATGTATATGTATTTTGTACTCTGAGAAAAATATAACTCACGGATCCACGATTTTAGATAATCATTTAGATATCATAACCCTAATTAACATTTTGGTTAATTACGATTTTTAGTTATGCATAATTGTGGGCCCCAAAGTGGGTTATTTCCGTCTTCATTTTTTTCAGAGTAGTAATACACATATAGAAAGAAAGTGATATTAACTTTTATTAATTGTTTGAAAAAAATAATTGGTTTTGTTTTTTATTCAGTAAATATATGTATAATAATATGAACTAAAAATGTAATATGTATGTTAACTGCATATGAAATATACATAAATATTTTTGTATTTAACAACAATGTTTTCATTTAATAACTATAAACCATTAGAGAAAATATTTTAAAATTATTGAACAAATATATATTTAAATATATTTTCACACTTCCACGGAAAGTTCGACTTTCCATGCCTGTAGAGAGGGGCGAAAGCGGTCAATTTCACGCCAAGGCGGCATAGCGGGCGGAAAGTAACCACTTTCCTCCCTAGAGAGGAAAGTGGTTACTTTCCGCGCGCTATGCCGCCTTGGCGTGAAATTGACCACTCTCGCCTCTCTCTATATAGGCATGGAAGTCGAACTTTCCGTAAAGGTATTGTGAAAAATATCGTGTGCACCTCGGGGCGAAAGCTTTTTCAGACTCGTGTGATTTGCCGCCCGAGCCGAAGGCGAGTATTACCCGTAGTATTACACTCGTCTGAAAAACGCTACTTTCGCCCTTGGTGCACAATATACTATTTCAAACGTGCGTGCTTGCATATAATATACACACATATGCCACATATACATATAATATATACACATTTAGTTTTTAAATATATATTTGTTTAACAATTTGAAATATATATATATATATATATATATATATACATTTTTTTCACAAATAAAATTTTTATTTTATTTTAATTAATTATTTATTTGAATACATATTTATTTTATTGAAAATAAATCAAAAGTTTGCTTTAGAGAAATATTTTGCTGAATCTAAAGAAGCTGTTCGCAAATTAAGTAAGGATTTTTTGGGTGATATAATCCTTACTTAATTTGCGAACAGCTCTTTCGGATTCAGCAAAATATTTCTCTAAAGCAAACTTTTGATTTATTTTTAATAAAATAAATATGTATTCAAATAAATAATTGGTTAAATCAAAATAAAAATTCTATTTGTGAAATAAATTATTACTACAATTATGAATAGTATTTTTTAATCAAAAGAAATATTTTATTTATTTAAATAAATAATTTTTTAAAAGAAAAATTTTATTTTTACTTTGGAATAGAAATGTTTTTGATTTTCTATCATATTCATTTTACTCAATAAAATATTTACTTCAACTATGAATATCATCCCTGATCTAAAAATAATATTTATTTAGTTTCAATAATGATTTTTTTTTTCGAAATTATGCATTTCTTTCTAATAAAAGATATTTCCTAATCTTATGTTTATGATTTTCTTGATGCAATAAAATATTAGCTTGAACTATGAATATCATTCTTGATCTCAAAGAAATATTTATTTTATTTTATTAATCATTTTGCTTTTCGAAATTATGCATTTCTTTCTAATGAAAGATATTTATTAATCTTCTGTTTATGATTTCCTTGATTCAATATAATATTTGCTTCAACTATGAATATCATTCTTGATCTCAAAGAAATATTTATTTTATTTTATTAATTATTTTGCTTTTCGAAATTATGCATTTCTTTCTAATAAGAGATATTTTTTAATCTCCTGCTCATGATTTTCTTATTTCAATAAAATATTTACTTCAACTTTGAATATCATCCTCGATCTTAAAGAAATATTTATTTTATTTTATTAATTATTTTGTTCTTAGAAATTGTCCATTATTTGTAATAAGAGATATTTTCTCATTTCTTGTTTATAGTTTTTTTATTTTAAAAAAATATTTATTAACAATTTGTATATCGTTTCCAGGATAAAGAAAATATTTTTTTCATTAAAGATAATGTTAGTTTTGTCGTATATAAATATTCATTTAATTTGTTTAAATAAGTACTTAAATTAAGAAAATGTATGCATTTAATTTAAGTAAATATGTCATTGGTACCCACCAAATAAATAATTTTCTTGAATGAAGTAATATTTTTTTGGATCAAAATATTTTTTTTCTCAGTGTAGTGTCGTCACAAATTGCGAGTTTTGTCAAATCGAATGATAGTACTGATCCGTCGATCATTATACGCAGCAAATATCCTGCCTATTCCAACAGATCACAGGAAAGGTCTCTCTCGTCGAATGAAGTCACTGAGAAATACGAAACCACTGATTTTTTTTCCAGCAAAATCCTGGCCTATTGGCTCTCCGAATTTATCAAAAAATATCGCAGGTTACAATCTACAGCCCGCGAATTTCATGAGGCTTTGTTTCGACGACAGCATCATGAATGCTTTCTTCGCAGCGATAACGGCAAGAGCTCGAGATGCTTCAATAATATTTTTTGATATCTTTTATACCCTACGAATGTTAGAAACAGGAAAAATAAGTGAAAGGTTCCAAAAATGGTTGTCACGTACCAGTGTTCTCAATTACAATGTATGGCTATTACCAATCATAAAAAATTTTCATTGGTCACTACTCATTATCAGCTTCAGAGACCAATTATTTTTATATATAGACTCACTTCATGGCCGTCCACCACAAATTATAATTGATTCCTATATTTCTTTGATTGATCGCAAAATGTTAAATGTATAGAGGACTCCTCCTGATTGGATACTGCCCAAACGATATACCGCATCAGAACGTGACAAAGGATGAAAGAAGAACTCCATCTGGAGATTGTGGGATTCACGTTTGCACTTGAGGATACACGATAGCGACTGGTTCTTTGCACGTATTCAGCAGCGATGATATGCTGATCGCGAGAAAAAGTATAGCGCGACATATTATAGCCGCTGCAAAACCGAAAAACGTCGAGCAGGCAGAGTATACGGCCTGTCTCATCGATAGCGACGATGCAAAAACAGCCAAAAGTCAAAATATTAGTTTCAATACTAAATCACGAATGGTAAGAGGTCCACCAACAACCACCAAGTGGTTTTTCAAGCACACTTGAATACTGCACACAACTCTGTACAAAATCTGATTTACAATCAATAAATAAGAAATAAAAATATATACAAAAATACAAAAAAATATTTTAAAAAACGCAAAAAATAAAAAAATAAAACCAAAAGCAAAATACAAAAATATAAAGATACCAAAATACAAAAAAACCCTTAAATACGCTTTTTTACCCCGTTAGGGGTCAAATTTCTAAAAATTCCTTCTTAGTGGATGCGCGATGCAACGAGCGATATCCAATGAGCGTACAATTTTTCCGGAAAAATAGTACACTCATTGGATATCGCGCGTCGCGAATCGCGCTGGTGTGCTGGAGCCATAATACTGCGACACGCGAGAAATTTGAATAGCTATGAGTATTACGACTGTTACGAGTTACGAGTTACGAGAATCGTGGCCGGATTGCGCACGCGGACGCGACCACACTCGCGTGACTCGCGTCGCGAACTGTACCAGACCCAGAAGCTTCTGGAAAGATCGGGCACACGCGTTTCTACGTGTTGTGTGAGTTGTCTTGTGTCGCAGTCGTCGCAGATCGCATCAGAAGTTAAATAAGAAGAAGACGAAGATACATCGCAAAACGGTCGCCAATCGGGAATTACGGGTGGAATTATTCCGCTGCAACGAGGAACTGACGAGTGCTGCATATAAAAGTTTTTCCATCTCTACTTTGTGGACCACGTCCATTCTCGCCTTGACCATCCGCACATACTTTTCACATATACATTCACGATCATTTGTTACGCGCTTTTTCATGCATGCGTAATTATAAACCAGGCCAATACATTTATGCATTTATATTTAGTGTGAGAAAGTTGGAAATGTTGGAATATACAGATGCTGTCTGTATATAGTTAAAAAATTAAAAATTTATACATAGTGATAGAGACATACACATGAAAATGTATGAAGACGAAAGTAAGATGTAAATTAGTTATGTTCTTTTTTTAAAAGATCTATTGCAAATTGCGAAGTAATTTGAAAATTCTAAGTTTACTTCCACAACTCATCATCGAACTTATCTCTTTATCATTATCAAATTTGATTGAATTTGACAAGTCAAATTTAGTTTTATTTATCATTTCTTTTTATCCAACAGATCCTAGGAATCCTAGATATACGATTTATTTTCGTATTAACGAACAGCCTTCCTTCGCTGAAAGAGGATTGACCAAACTTAAATATCTTCAATTAAAATGTACGTGCCTTTTTTATGAATTTATATATAAATACAATTAATATGTTACCAAATATTTTTAACTGATTGTTATATGATATTGAAATGATAATTTCAGATGATGACAAAGTGACTTGGGAGTTTATCCAAAAAATGTACACAGAAAAAAAGAATATTCTTAATTTGATAATATCTTTAGTTTCAACGAGGAAATCTTGAAATAAGATTATATTGTGTTAAAAGAAGAAAACTTGCTTGAATGAAGAAATTTCATATAGTTCAACGAAGAAAAATATATTCTTATTATTCAAGAATAATTTTCTTGAATAAAAATAGAGAACGTGTTGAATAGAGAATAACATATTTGCTAAATCAAAAATTATAATTTTCTTAAAGTAAGATTAAGTAATTTCTATTTAAAAATTCGTTATTCTTAAAAAAAGGCGAAGAATTGTTGGATCAAGAATAACATTTTCAAATCAAAGATTGTGTGCATAGCGCACATGTTGATACACATCTGTATCGATAGCAGAAATAAGACGCAAACCATACGCATCACACAATTGAGAACCGCATATATGTGCTGCGCAGTCGGTCCGCGTCCATACAGCTTTTTCGTTCATTAAATATAGTGTGTCGTGTTATACCTATCGCGCTATTCGATATACGCGGGAACTTGTGGCGCGAGACAATACCGCGTTCCGTGTCGCAACGTCGCGATTATCACTTGTCTGTACGGGTCGACAGAAAACACAGTCAATTCGCGACTCGCGACTCGCGACCTTAGTTGTTTTGCCGAGTTAGAGCAAGCTTGTGATTGTGAGATTTCGTCATTTCGTGAGTGCAATGGAGAATCTATTGCTACAATGGGGTCTGGAAAACTTAATTGCTACTTTTAAAGTTTCTGTAAAATAAAAGTTCTGTAAAATAAAACATTTGTATCAAATTCAGACTTACTTACGATTACAAAACAAAGAAAAATTAAAATTTAAGATACTAATCTTTTATTTCAGTTAAAATGTACATTTCTGTATGTATTGTTCAGTCATTCTTCTCGATAGATTATTATTGCTTTTTATGTATTGAGTATCAAGAACAATGGTTAAATAATATATGGCAAAAACGTACGTTTCAACTGAAATAAAAGATTAGTATTTCAAATTTTAAATTTTCTTTGTTTTGTAATCATAAATAGGTCTGAATTTGATAGAGCTTTTTCATTTAAGAAAATAAGAATGCGTTAAGCATATCTTATTCTTATTCTGAAGATATAATATAATTTTAAAACAAATGTATGAATTTCTTGAATCTAGAATAATATTGTTGACATAAGTAATATAGTGCGTTAATTTAAGATTTAATAGTGTTAAATGTAATATTAAATTATATCAAAATAATACTTTAATCTTCTTAATACAACTTTTTTTATTGTTGAAGAAAGATGTTTTTCTTATTAAGCTAATTATATTGCATTCTTCATGTGACAATTATATTATTGAAATAAGATTGTAATATTGTTGAAATTTAAGATTATCAAATTCTTAGAAGAAGATTACATATTCTTGCGTATATACGAAACAATGATCGCGTTAATTTAAGTATATAAGTTTTGGTTTAACACTTCTTTTCTTTCTGTGTACAATCTAAGAGTTAAAGGGTTAAAGAGAACCCTGCTGTCGATGTTTTGTACCGATCGATTGATGATATTGATTAGTAAGTTTATAAGAATAATTACTGCAACTAGCTTAGGATTTCCAATTCATTTTCTATAATTTCAAATTTCTTCCTTATTTTATTATAGCACACGAGTTATGATGTCATTACCAACGCAACCACATGCTAGGAACAAAAGTCCCCTGGTTTCTCATGCATGTGACATAGAATCAGTGACGTCATGCAATGCAGTAAACTCTCATCACGAAGTACATGATATATTAGCAGCAGGTCCATCTTCAAAGTCCAACAACGAATGTTCTAATACCAATGTCGATAATTCTAAAAGTCTTGAGAATGAAACGAAATTAGTTGTGGAAAAGAATAATTCAAGGTAAAAATTGCAATTAATTTATCTTTCATTTTTTTTCAATTTGATAAGCATAGTTATATTATTTACAGTATCAGGAAAAAAAGTTCTGTATGGGCCTATTTTAAAATTAAAGACAAGAATGATAAAGGTGCTGTATGAATCATTTGTAATACTACAGTTAAGCATTGTGGTGGGACAACGAATTTAAAATCACATTTGTCCAGAAATCATCGGTTATTGTACTCTGATGTATTAAAAAATAACAGAGATAATACATTTGAATCTAGTAGTGAATCGACAGCTAAAGATGAAGATAATCCGCCGCTTAAACGAATAAAATTGGCATCAAAGATAATAATAATGATTTTTAATAAGCCTATTATTTTTTATCAAAGTTTGGTAACTTCGAAGCTTCGAAGAAACGAAGTTTCAAAGGATCGAAGCTTCGAAGAATTTCAAAAGGAACGAAGCTTCGAAGGTTCCAAAAATGTATTAAATAGTAAACTATCACATTTATATGCTTCATTTTTTCTACTTACTAGACATCACAGACGCTGTAACTAGAAAAATGAGGCATAAATGTGATAGTTTACGACGATTTAACAGATTTTTTTGAAACTTTAAACCTTCGAAGCTTCGTTTCTTCGAAAACCTTCGAAGCTTCGATCCTTCAAAACTTCATTCCTTCGAAAACTTTCGAAGCTTCGAAAAGTAACAGTCCTAATTTTTAATACATAATAAAAAATATTAGATTAAAATTCGTTTCAGAAGAGCAAGTTACCCCGAATCGATGAAGCCTTTGAGAGGGCAAATTCTTTCGCAGGTTTGTAACAAATTTCAAACAATTAATAAGTAGGTTAGTCAAATGGTCGAATGCTCGTTTATCATTTTCAGGAGGAGCACGGTCTGACAAAATTACTGCAGCACTAATGTTTATGATCGCCAAAGACAAAGAACCATTATCCATAGATGATAGAGAAGGGTTCAATCTTTTGATGAAAATAGTATCTCCACTTTATCGTATACCTGATCGAAAGACTCTAATTAAATTAATCTTTTATTTCAGTTGATAATCGCTATGTTGAAGCAAAAGAATGTTATAAATCCACTCTTGAAAAAGCTTTGTCCTATACTTTAACGTGTGATAATTGGACAGACTGCACTTTCCAAAGCTATCTGGGTGTCACCATTCATTACCAGTCGTTAGAAAGGAGAAGGGAAGATTGCAGAAGTGTAGTGAGATCCGAGGAGGAGGAGATCATCAGAGGGATGGAGGAGAAGCTCCTCATGGACTCCGATGAGGACGAGGAAGACAAGAGAAAGAGAGAGTGGGCTAAGTAGAAAGTAGAAAGGAGACGTAACAGGAAGGAGGGAAGCAGACGAGCGAAGTCGCGGAGGAAACAGAGAAAGATGAAGAGGAGGGGACAGGGTTTACGGGGAGGGAAGGAAAAATAATGTTTGTGAGGTCGCAAGAGGCCAGGTTTACGGGAAAGTATTTTTGTAAGAGGTTTGGGTACGTTCCTCTCAAAAACGCATTGTAAACCCTACGGGGATAGACAATAAACTTACATACATTCATTACCTGTCTGAAGATCTTGTACACTAAAAAAATAATAAAAAATGGATGTTTAGGAGTCTTTCCGCTGCATACAAATCATACAGCAGAGTACCTCACGGAGTGTATCAATTCTGTCATTGATGATTTTAAATTAGATTAAAAAAAAATTATGGCAATCACCAGTGATAGAGCAGCAAATATTAAAGCTGCTGTACATAATGTCGTGGGCCCTGAAAGACATATCTGGTGTTTTGCTCATTTTTTGTCTCACCTTGTACCTAAAGTATTAAAGGATATGCCAGAAATCAACGATATTATTGCTACAGTAAAGAAAATTGTCGTACTTATCAGAAGTGTTGTGGCTACAGATGAGTTAAAAATAAAAAGTCAGTCACTTCCTGAAATTGCATTGCCGGGCGATTTAAAGATGGAATGGATGTTTTACCGCCGCGCGTCTCTTGAACCTGGATTCGCTAATTAGAAATACCAAAAAATAAAAATACAAAAAAAATAGAGGAAATATAAATAATAATTTTTTATTGTATATATATTTCAGTTTTGAAATATATATACGTTAAGTACAATTAACATTTGTATACTATATTAAGCTATTTATACAAATATTTGATGGGAAGACAGAGGGAACTGTCTTGAAATTTATTCTCGATGTTCCGACTCGCTGGAATTCCACTCTTTACATGTTAGACAGATTTCTCGCTCTGAAGCAGTACGTTCATGCAGTTACTTTGAAATGCAAAAGATCAGACATTCCAGATATGCTAACTCATAGCCAAATTGAAGTCCTACAGGAAGTCGTGTCTCTCATGAAACCAATTGAATATGTCATCAAGAAAATCAGCGGCAGCAAATATCCTACTTGCAGTACTATTATACCAATCATTCACTGTATGACCCTATCAATTGAACAAGTTAAACCTTAAACAAACAACAGAAGTCTTTTTCAGACAAAACTCCTTGCATCGATTCTACATAAATTTAAAGATGTAGAAAATAATATGATTCTCGCGGTTCCTACAATACTTGATCCACGATTCAAACGAATCCATTTTCAGAATGCTCGTGCAGCAGCTGCTGCTGTGGAACGAATCAATAAAGAAATAAAATCAATTAGTGTGAAAAAAATTGAAGAAAAAAATCTGCAGTTCAACGAGACTCTAAGGAAACTAGTCATAATCTTTGAAAGGTTCATGACGATTTGGTGGCAAAGTGTACTGATGAGAGTACGGACGATAAACATCTTACCCATGAATTAAGACAATATTTAAAGCAATCGGTAATTGCTCGACATCACGATCCATTTCAACATTGGAAATAGATATATTCTTAGATTCTTATTATTCTCGGTTTATTTTTATACAATGTGCAATGTGTGCAATGTTTATTTTACCAATGTGTGCAATGTTTATTTTTGCAATGTGTGCAATGTTTATTTTTATACAATGTACAAAATGTGAACATCACATTTGCACTTTAGACATTTGTTGGTTTTTTTTTTACAAAAACACTGTACTATGTACTTATTCATTAGAAAGAAATACATACTGGCATAATTTTTCTTTTCCTTTATCCTGCTTTTTATATTGGTGACCTTGAATCTGCTGTTTGATTTTTTAATTTCAAATTAATGATTTTCTAAGTGAGTACGAGTCAAGTCAAGTATGAATTTTAGCGCGACGGTTATTGCGGCCAGAAGATCTTGGACTCGTGGCCGTCGCAGGGATTCTCCTAATATTCTGTCTCAAAAGAAAGCGATTTTTACCTTAGCCAAGAGCGAACTTAAGTTGGAGATACGAAGAGCGAAATCTACAGGTTGGCGAGAGCTTATCTCTACTCTGGACGAAGACCCCTTGGATCTGCCATATAAGGTGGTCCTGAACAGATTACGGAAGTCCACCCTCGGTCTTTCTGTCACGCTGGAGCCAAACATTCTTAATCAACTTTTGAACAACCTATTTCCGCCCGGCAATGATCTCAGACCGATTGACTTGGGCGACTGCGAGACGGGTAGAACTCCAGTAACTCTGCAGGAGGTAGTTGATGCTATCGACGCTAAGAAGAATCCCGGAACAGCTCCTGGCCCTGATGGGCTTAAGGCCTCTGCATTAAAGAAACTTCCCATCGCGATGAAACAACGTATTGTTCAATGTTTTAATATCTATTTAAAACACGGCATATACCCTACGTTCTGGAAGACTGCAGATCTTGTGCTCATCCCTAAGGGAGATATTCCACCTGTAGGCGAGGTTCCTAAGGCTCGGCCTATTTGCCTATTGAACGAGATCGGTAAAGTTTTTGAGAGGGTGATCGCAGATAGATTGACTAACTATATGGAAAAAAATCCCTCCTCAAATTTATCGGACAACCAGTTTGGTTTCCGAAGACTACGTTCCACAACCGACGCGTTGTTCTTGGTTAAAAAATCATAAGTGAGGCTCGCGCAGATGGGAAAGTCGTACTTGCATTTTCAGTGGACATCGAAAACGCTTTTAATTCGGTTAAGTTATCTGGAATTAGAAGACCCCTCCGTACGAGGAATTTTCCACGCTATCTCCGTAGGATTGTCGAAGCGTTTCTTTCTGGAAGGAAAATTAGATTTCTCACTCGCAATGGATCTCGTCGTACTAGGCGAGTCAACAGGGGTGTTCCACAGGGCTCGGTCTTGAGACCCTTGTTGTGGAATCTCGCTTTTGATTCTGTACTCAGGACCCGTCTCCTGGATGGATGTCACGTAGTTTGCTACGCTGACGACACATTGCTGTTGATCGTTGAGAATGATCTGGACGCTGCGCGTGCCCTCCTGGCTGAATGCCTGACTAGAATTATGTTAAACATCAGTACGCTTGGCCTCAAAGTTTCTTGGGCGAAATCGGAGGCGATGTTTTTCGGCCGTGTTCCTGTCAACTCGTATTTCGAGTTTGAGGGCCACAAAATTAGAATTGCAAAATGCATGAAATACCTCGGGGTATACATTGATGGAAAATGGGCGTTTAATACGCACTTCAACTACGTCGCAAATAAAGCCAGCAAGATAAGTGGGGCCCTATGCGGGATTCTCCCCAACTTGAGAGGTCCGATCGAATTCAAGAGAAGATTATATTACAGTGTCGTGACCTCGGTCGTGCTTTATGCGGCTCCGATCTGGAGTGACGAGCTCGCTGATTCGGAGAGCAAACAACGGATCCTGCGCCGCGCACTTCGCCTTGTGGCACTCAGAACCGTGATGGCATATAGGACGGTCTCCTATGAGGCTGCTACTTTGCTGTCCAGGGTTCCTCCCATACACTTGTATGCGGCGTATCTTAAGGGTGTTTATCTGAGATTGCGTGAGTTCAAGGAGCTGGGCACCTACTCCGCCGATTCGCCTGCTGAGGAGCGCGCCGTAGAGTGGCTGGAGTTGCAGAGGCAATGGGCTGACCACATCGACAATGAGCGTCTGCCAGGAAGGAGGACTCGAGAAGCCATTTCCCCAAACTTCATGACATGGCTTAATCACCGAACCGGCTTCCTTACTTTCCGTATTACACAGCTTCTGACTGGCCACGGCTATTTCGGGACCTTTTTATTTAAAATTGGTAAAGTGGAAACCCCGATCTGCCGCTATTACAGTTCTGCCGAGGATTCGTCTGAGCACACGCTCGCGGCGTGTAACCACTGGGCTCTGGAACGTGGAGAGTTGACCGCGGTCTTGGGACAAGACCTTTCTTTGGCCGCGGTTATCGGATGTATATGTGCTTCTCGTGCGGCGTGGAGTGCCTTCTCGACATACGCTGAAAGGGTGCTCCGTCAAAAGGAAGAGGACGAAAGAAGAAGGCAACAGGCGATCATCGATCCTCAAATCGTCGTGGGAGTCGCAGACGGGAATGACGATCTTTCCCCCTGACATGTATGCGATCTGATCTTTTGTACTTGCGCTTTCTGTATTCTTTGCGTTTGCGACACTGAGGTGTTGACTGTTTGCGGCGTACTTTTCTCGCGACGTTCCGTTGGCGTCCCGTGGAGCGTCGGGCGCCGGCCGGTGGCGGGCTTCCGTCCCCTGGGGCCCGGTGCGCCGTCTATGGCGGCGTTCCCGGATCCCTGGGGGGCTCGTGGCCCGCGGCCGGTCGGCGGGCGGCGTCTTCTCGGTGCCTCTTCGGGTTCTTGTGCGGAACTGTGTGTTTTGCGCTGGCCGTTTACTTGTATCCACTTTTCGTTTTCCAGTGTGGCTGTCGCGTTGGCTGCGGGGTTCTCCCGGGGCTGGCCTGCTCGCTTCTCGCTGCTTTTTGGGCTCCGGCTTCGTTGCCTCGCGCAACGAAGACCGGTAGCCTTTCGTGGGGGCGGGGCGCGGTTGGTCGTCCCCGGGAGTTTCCCCGTTTTGGCCTTGCGGTGGGGTGCATCGGGATTAACATGTTTTGTGTCCTCCACCCCTTGTTGGAGGGGGATGCAATTTCTAGTTTTTTGCCGAGATATTTCTCGGCCGTTGAAGCGAGTTCGTGGAGTCGAACTCGGTTTTTATGTGGGTGATGGGTTTATGTTTCCCTCCTTTATGTTTACGAGCCCATGGATTTGGGCTCGTGTTTGTATTACGTGGAACCCCTTTCCGGATAGAGGGAGTTCCTGTTCGTTTCGTTCGTGCACGTCGTGGTTGTGTACGTCTTGGTCTAGGGGACGATCCCTCGGTCGGATGATCCCGCAGCCAGTGAAGAGACTCCTCAAATGACATGACTGCCCGCGGTGATATGTCATACGCTCATCGTGAGCGGGGTCTCTTGACTA
The DNA here is from genome assembly GCA_030770225.1 of Temnothorax unifasciatus. Taxonomy (NCBI): domain Eukaryota; kingdom Metazoa; phylum Arthropoda; class Insecta; order Hymenoptera; family Formicidae; genus Temnothorax; species Temnothorax unifasciatus. Next base: position 60,227 of record JASTWK010000361.1, read on the forward strand.
GAAAATCTATCCGTCCTGGGTTAAGTCCCCCAGGGTCAGACTCGTCGGTGGTCGTATTAATTATCGGATTACGTGTTTTGTCGGCGCCTCGGCGTGAGGACCGTCATGTTACGTGAAGTAATACCACGTTGTAGTTCCGCGTAACGTGACTATGGTCCCTTGTCCTGTGTTTTAGGAGAGAGGGTTTTTAGTGGGTGCAAGCCCCGGGTGGCCGGCCCCCGGTTAAATGCGCGAGGCATTTTCCCTCTTCCCACGAGAAACAAAAAAAAAGTATGAATTTTAGCATGGGCACACTTACTTTGTCATGGACCTTAATTATACATATTCCATTCTATATAACATCGGAAATAATCAATTGTTTTTTTTTTTCAGGACCACTTTCATTTACAAACGGCAGTCTCAAATCTACCAATTCAAATTATCTGAAGAAATATATGGTGAGGAAATGGTAGAACGATAGACAAATAACAAAAAAATTTTCTAAAATATTTAAAATTGTTTAGCAATGAAAATAAAATGAATTTTATATCAAAGAGTTGATTTCTTTTCAAATACCATTTATATAGGTGATAATATTAAAAAATCGATTCTTTCGATATCGATTTTTTTCTTCAAAATCGCGCATCCCTAGCCACTACTTGGATAGGGGTAAAATGCCAGCTTCCTAACCTAGTAGCAGGATACTGCTAATAGGTTAGGAAGCTGTAAACAGTATAAATAAATATTTTACCGTATATTTAAAAAATGTTAAAAAAATGATGAAAAAATATTTAAAAATGTTGAATAAACACGTTTATTTCATGCGCTAAGAATATTATAGGCTACGTACTTAATATTTTGCAAAATTGAATTCCGAATAATTTAAACTACTTGTAGCACACAGAGTACTATTAAAATGCAAAGAAATTGTAATAAAAATATTCTTTTACATGTTTTTAGACAAGAATGCCCTTCTAAAGTTAAATTACTATACATGTTTGTATATGTGGCATATCACCCCCACATGGGTGTAATATGCCACTTTGCAACACTTTTGTTTTTCTTTCTTTTTAATAGCAAAGAATCAAAATATTTCATTAAAACCAAAATCAATTTCATTAAAATCAAAATATTTCATAAATAACAGATAAAAGGAAAAAGAAGACCAGTATGCGAAGATACCTCGAAAAGAAAGAGAAACAGAAAAAAATCATATTTTTCTGAAGTGTGGCATATTCCCCCGAGTTACCCTACTCCCTGAATTTCATATTACTTATAGGTTTAGGGTTTTGATGGGTTGATGAATCGGTCGAAACATTTGTTCATACAGGTCTGTGTATATATATATATATATATACATTAGGGCGACCCAAAAAAAAACGATTATTTTTTTTTTCAAGTCTCCTATGAAAATATGTTAGTTTATCATGTTTTAAGAGCCCCCTCCAAAGGACAGCTCAAAAAAAAATTTTAAAGGGTCGCTCAAAATTTTTTAAAATTTCCAAAATCGTCAAAAATCGATTTTTTTTTAAATATAATTTTTCTCGTGATTTCATTTCTTTCCACATGAAAAATCATGAAGATCCTGAAAATTTCAAGTCAAAATTTTAATATTTAAAGGTCGCTCCAAATTTTTTAAGTTTTCAAGTCGAGTACTTTATATCTTTTCGAGCTACTTCTGAACATGAATATTAACGAACTTAATATTTTTCTTCTTGAATTTGACATGCTAAAGAAAGGAATTAAAGCACGAGAAACAAAAAAAAATTTAATGAACAATTTTCACTATTTTAGTATAATTGTAAAAAAATCATAATTTTTTAAATTATGTAAATTAATTTATTTTACAAAAATTAACATTTTAATAATGTTTTTATAATTTTTTTTAACATTTTTATAATTTTTAAACACAACAATAGTCAATTATTAGATATATTTTCAAATTATTTTTAGTTCAATTTATTGACGTTAGGCGCGCCAGTCAAGTATTATTTGTCTTTGTATTATTTGCGTTGCTTTTTGTACTGAGCGTAATTCATACGTGATTCAACAGTTCATGTTAATGACAAGCAAAAGTCAAAAATATAGTTTTATCATCGTCTTCTTAATTACTTTGAAAGGTAACTATTTTATTTATTTTAAAAATATTTTTTGGAACGAAACATTTTTCTAACCTAAAATTTTGTTTATAATGTTACATCGTGTATGCTAAAAATTATTATCAATAATTAAGAGTTTTATTTTAATTAATTTATTTTACTTATTGACAGCAACTGTTGTTAATAATAGTAATAATTAATATACTTTTTTTATAGTTTCAAAATGAGTTCTCGGCAAGGATTACGATCAAAAATTATGCAACCGGGTGAATGGTTGCTGGGAAAATATGTCACTCAATTTAATTGCTCTCAACTGCCAACAAAACGTTCAGTTTTAAGTTATTTTTTATATTATCATTATGAGCATCAAGAAACAGTAAACGAAAGTTTAAATAGAACAACAGGAGCAGTTTTAAATGTCTGGAATAATAACAACGTAATCAAAGACTATCATATTAAGGAAAAAGTGAATAAGTTATTTACAGTTTGGAAAAGCTTAAAAAAAATTGGCTGAGATTATCTGCAACTCAACAGCAGAACGAAAATAAATTTTCAAAGTCACTTGACGCGTTATTTGATATTTCTTTAAAATGCTCATTGCCTTATCACCAAACTCACAATTCGGCTCCTTCTACATCAACTGCAGTGAGTTTAAAAAACGATGAATTAAATCAACCTCTGTCTCAAAAAAGTAATTTATCTCTATCGAGCACGTCTTCTCACGAACTTTATGCTTCTCCTCCTAAAAAAAAGCCTAAATATAAGATTTCTCCGGTGCTGTCGTCAATGCTTGATCGTACTAAGACATCAAATCAAAACGGTTTACTTTTGATGTCCGCATTTTCAGCAACGTTAGATCGTAAAGTTTTAGATGTCACAGTAAGCAAAGAAACTATTAGACGCACACGACAAAAACACCGAGCTGAGGAAGCATTACTTATAAAATCATCTTTTCATCCAGAAGTCCCTCTTACAGTGCACTGGGATACGAAAATTTTTAAAGCTTACAAGTCTACTGAATCAGAAGATCGTTTGGCAGTGGTAGTATCTGGTCAAGGAGTTTCAAAAGTGCTTGGTGTTCTGATAATTAAACAATCAACCGGTTTAAGTCAGTCAAATGGTGTTTACAAATTAATTAACGAGTGGAATCTTGAAAATAATATAATGTCGATGGGATTTGACACAACTGCAAGTAATACTGGCAATAAAGTTGGAGCTTGTACTTTGCTGGAGAAAAAACTTGGAAAAAAATTGCTTCACCTTGCTTGCAGACATCACATTTTGGAATTAATTTTGACTGCGACATTCGGAATACTGCTAGAACCAGTAGTCAGTGGTCCTAATATTAAACTGTTCGAACGTTTTAGGAACCAGTGGAAGAATTTGGATCCAATGGATTTTGTTAGTGGCGAAGTTGATGATGAATCTGATACTGCTTTGTTTATCATTAATCAGCTAAAAACGAAACAGCCTCGCGATGACTATCGAGAATTTTTAAATTTATCTTTGATATACCTTGGAAAAACCACCGATCATAATGATCGAACGATACGTATTAACATTCCGGGAGCATATCACAGAGCTCGATGGATGGCAAAAATTATTTATTGCCTGAAGATATATTTTTTCCGCAACCAATTTAAATTGTCGGCCACAGAACTATCAGGTCTCCAGAAATTCAACAAGTTTGTAACAAAAATTTATTTAAAAGCTTGGTTTCTTTCTTCTAACTCAATATCGGCACCACGGAATGATTTGCAAATGCTAAAAGATTTACACAATTAAGAATTTTTAATTGACTATATACTGGCAATGATTATAATCGTAGCAACGATTATAATTGTCGTGACATATCGCCACCGCGTTTCGACCAAGGATTCCTGGTCATATTTAAATTGATGTAATTTTAGATGCTTACAATATAAGCGTCTTAATTAAATAATAAAATTTATTGCGAAAAATATTACCTCAGCCAGGGTTCGAACCTGGAATCATTGCCAGTATATAGTCAATTAAAAATTCTTAATTGTGTTAATTATTCTCTGGCGAAGCAAATGTTACTTATTTGGTTTGAATATACACCTTGACTGAAAAGCAGTGTTTGTTTGTCATCTTAAGGGGGTCATCCCGTGTGACGGCCGTTTTTTTTAGCTTTTTTGGGGATTTTTTTTGACGAACAATAAAAACATAGAACTTCAAACTTTTTACCATTTATTTATTAACATTTCAGCAGTAACTCAAATTTTTTTTAGGCCAAAATTCTCACTCAATTATGAGTTATACCACTGTAAAGGCACTCATGTCGAAAAAAAGTTTGCAAGCGGCGTCCATGATTCAGGCTGATCGGCTTATCTGAAATCAAAAAATCAAACAGTATTTTAATCTGTGAAGCTATGGCTATCGCCGGAACTAGGATTATTTGAAAATATTGAAAATTGAATATTTTACACGTTTTCAAAAATTTGATTTACAAATGGCATGATTTTTTGTGATTATTTTGTCATAAAAAAAAATAACGGCTTGACTATTTTCAATTATCCTAGTTCCGGCGATAGCCATAGCTTCACAGATTAAAATACTGTTTGATTTTTTGATTTCAGATAAGCCGATCAGCCTGAATCATGGACGCCGCTTTTTTCGACATGAGTGCCTTTACAGTGGTATAACTCATAATTGAGTGAGAATTTTGGCCTAAAAAAAATTTGAGTTACTGCTGAAATGTTAATAAATAAATGGTAAAAAGTTTGAAGTTCTATGTTTTTATTGTTCGTCAAAAAAAATCTCGAAAAAAGCTAAAAAAAAACGGCCGTCACACGGGATGACCCCCTTAATACATTGTTATTGCGATGAATATTACCACATGCCTCGGTGGTCGAATTGGTACGACGCCCGCACGGAATGAGGGAGGTTCCAGGTTCGAACCCTGGCTGAGGTAATATTTTTCGCAATAAATTTTATTATTTAATTAAAACGCTTATATTGTAAGCATCTAAAATTACATCAATTTAAATATGACCAGGAATCCTTGGTCGAAACGCGGTGGCGATATGTCACGACAATTATAATCGTTGCTACGATTATAATCATTGCCAGTATATAGTCAATTAAAAATTCTTAATTGTGTTAATTATTCTCTGGCGAAGCAAATGTTACTTATTTGGCTAAAAGATTTAGTAAATTATAAAAATGAAGATAAATCTATAGCAACTGCTGCATTAAAAGTATTCTCTCGACATCTTTGGTACTTGAATGAACATTTGGTTGGACTATCTTTCTTTGATGACCAAATTTCAGTTACAACTAAAATAAAAATGGTTTCAGCTTTAGACAAAAAATCATCGAGGAAAACGATGGAAAACCGAGCAACTATTGATCCAAATAATATAAGACAAAGATATTGATGATTTTGTTACGGAAAACACTAGATTCTTTTTCAAATCTTTAAAACTCAATGAATCATTTTTAGCACTACATCCTCGTTCCTGGAAATCAGATAAAAGTTATTTAGAAGGGCTGAAGATTGTTCAGGAGCTAGAGGTTGTAAATGACTCAGCTGAACGTGGGATTGCCCTGATGCAATCATATCATGACACTGTAACTGACGAGACACAAAAACAATACTTGTTGCAAGTGATTGAAGCTAACAGAAAAATGTTTTCAAATGCTACCAAAAAGAATTTGATGACTCGTTTTGATAAAACTGCTGAGTAAAATTAACTACCCTTAATATAGTTATCACTACTAGAACCTTGTTAAAGTAAATTTTTGATTTCGCTTTTAATTTAATTAAATATTGATAAGTTGTAAACTAAAGTTAAGTTTTGATAAGTGTTAATTAGTATGGAAAAAAAATACTTTGGTAAAGAAAGTTAAACAATATTGTTGTTCTAAATGATGTTTTTGACTATTGTTGTATTTAAAAATTATAAAAATGTTAAAAAAAATTATAAAAACATTATTAAAATGTTAATTTTTGTAAAATAAATTAATTTACATAATTTAAAAAATTATGATTTTTTTACAATTATACTAAAATAGTGAAAATTGTTCATTAAATTTTTTTTTGTTTCTCGTGCTTTAATTCCATTCTTTAGCATGTCAAATTCAAGAAGAAAAATATTAAGTTCGTTAATATTCATGTTCAGAAGTAGCTCGAAAAGATATAAAGTACTCGACTTGAAAACTTAAAAAAATTTAGAGCGACCTTTAAATATTAAAATTTTGACTTGAAATTTTCAGGATCTTCATGATTTTTCATGTAGAAAGAAATGAAATCACGAGAAAAATTATATTAAAAAAAAAATCGATTTTTGACGATTTTGGAAATTTTAAAAAATTTTGAGCGACCCTTTAAAAATTTTTTTTTGAGCTGTCCTTTGGAGGGGGCTCTTAAAACATGATAAACTAACATATTTTCATAGGAAACTTGAAAAAAAAAATAATCGTTTTTTTTTTTGGGTCGCCCTAATATACATATGTGTATGTATATGTTATTAATTTTTTATTAACAATTTATTCTTTAGTGGTCGTTCTCGATCTTTGTTATCACAAGAACGTAATTCCTTAAAAATTTGGAGAGAATCGCTCTTTGCTGTCGACCGCTAGAAAATAAATTATTAATAAAAAAATAACAATTAAAGGAAACCGCGTCTTATCGCAAATACTTGCTGAATCGTTTTGTTATAACAAGAACGTAATTTCCTAACAATTTGAAGAGAATCGCTCTTTACTATGTTCTACAGTTATTTATCAAATAATTTATAACAATTAAAACATATTTTTATATCAAACCGACGAAAAAAATTTAAATATTGTAAAAAAAAAATATATATATATATATTTAATTTTAATTAATTAATTATATCTAAGAAAAGCTCACCGGCCGATAATAATTAACCTACGATACGTTTGTACCCCCCGAGGATCCCACATAATATTCCGCGAGAGCGTTTCGCTGCTAGCGTCCGCTGCTAGCTTCAGCGACATGTTACTGATTATATCTTCCGCAAAATATCCCATTTTCTAGAAATGACCTATTACCCAGCAAATGTAATTCGTAAATCTAACACGATATTTGGATACACATACATATTAATTAGTATCTCTGAACGTATATATTTTACCGTGCACATTTTATTTCTTTCAGAATTCTTAGAGTTCTATCCAAAACTCCCATCAGAACTCCTGAAACTCTTAAAAAATTTCTATGCAAAAATTTTCAAAGTTCCGAGGTCAAAATTAGTTTAAAGTTCCGAGTAGTTCTGATTGGAGTTTTGGGCAGTTTGTATCCGCACTTAATCCTCCATGTTACATTCGGCCTGATCTGAAATAATTTGAGTAAACATCAAGATTGACCTGATATTTACTAAAATTATCTAGACATTAAGAAATAACAAAATTACTATCTGATAGCCGTGATCATCGCGGAATTAGTATACAAATTTTTACTTTATCTCAAGGTCGAGTGCAAACGTGGAGTATCGATACTTTAAGCATCCTGGACTCGGGCGAGCCGACGTTCACATAATCGCGCGAAATTCGTGACGCTCGACCGCTCGGCGCGGCCTTGACGGAATCCTCGCGATGTCGGGTCGTCGATCTTCGCGTCCCACGCTTGCGTCCGTCCGCGCGAGAGAGAGTGAGTCGTCTGGACCGACCATCGGTTCTCTCTTTCTTTTTCTCTCTTACTCTCTTGTCGAATCTGATAAATAATGACCGAATCACGTTACCACGCGAGAGAGAAAAAAAGAAAGATCTGAGCTTTCCATCAGGAATTACTTTTATCGGGCACAATATCTATGATCTTCGTAAGTTCGCTTAGTGAGCCGCTTAGTGACCCGAAGAGGAAGCATACCGAAAGAATAAAAATATAGATGCAATTGCTCGTTTGTACGTTCCATCGCCCCGGGTGCCGATGATCGAACGCGGTTACGCAACGCCCGATACTTTCGAAGAGTCGAGTCGAACCGCGATCGAAAGCTAAATGCTTTCTCCCTTTTCCAACCGCGGGATTACGACCTTGTCCCGGCTCTCTCTCTCTCGCTCTCGTCTCAGAGCCACTGTCGATTTCTTCCGGACAAGCCGGCTGATCGACACTGTCTACTGACTAATCTGGTGCACTTTTTCTTTTCGCTTATCGCAATGCCTTTCGAGAAAACCTCGGCGTGTCATTGTGAGAAATTTCGTATTCTCCACGTACTGCAGATAAATACGGAGAAACGTCGCTTATTTAAATGTAATTAACATTATACGAAACGCAGGCAAAAAATGTCCCAGTTTTTTTTTATCGAAGAAACAAGCTTAAAATAATGCTAACAATAAGTAAAAGCAAGTTTCCAACAATTATACGTATATTCCTTATCTTATATACTTATATGAAATTAATAAAATGGTTACGGTTTTTATCGGATACGAAAATTTCAGCATCTAGAGACACGATAATAGTGTGTGATACCTCCTTGGAGCTTTTACTTATACATAAGTACTTGAAAAAATTGGCGTACTATTGCAACAGTATATTATACTCTTGAGGCCAAAATTCAAGTCAAATCAAGTCAAAAAGTCCTGTACCACTTTTCCTTTCGACAAACAATTATTGAGATGTCGTAATTTAAATATTGAGAATGTTATCAAGTTTTCCAAATGTTGTGACAGGAATTACAGTAAACAATCATTTCGGCCAAACAGAGACTTCAACCGATGACATAATGTGCGCCTTTAAATATCAAAAGGATATATTGGATTTTTAAATAGTAAATACATAATTATATTCAATGAGTAGAAAACAATAGACGTTAAACTTGTACACATAAGTGAATCTCGCGTATTATGTAATAATAATGGTTGAAGTCTCACGCAAAGCGAAGCAAAGTAAAAAAATCATGCTTTTTGTTAATAGTAGAGTCCCTCTAATCAGAGTCTGGCCATACGGTACCAAATTTTGATTGGTTCGCCATTTCTTGGCAAAAGCAAAAGAAACAGAAAGAGATAGAAGAGACAAAGAAAGAGAAAGCGATAGTGAATGTATATCTTTCTCTCTCGCAGAATTTTGCCAGAATTGCAAATTGGTCAAACTCTGATTAGAAGGACTCTAGTTAATACTGTTGTAACAGTAAATTTAATTTAGTAAATGCAATGCATTACGGTTCAACGCAAAAAACCACCGTGCACTGATCTGCTATTGATACATTTTTATTGTGTCTCCTTCCTCCACTTTCATCTCTCTCAGTGACACGTTTAAAATATTTTTATCTTCATTGAATTTGTTATATTACTGAGAAGTATGAACTGTCTTGGAACCATCACTGTCTCTTTCTATAAATTTCTTCATTTAAGAATTAAAGATTAATTTAAGATCAGTTTTTTAAGAGAAACATTGTCTCGAGATGCAAATTTCTTTCGTACCGACTTTTATATTTTTATCCAACTCTTCATTGAAATTCTACTAAAACTTACGTGAAATTAACTATTAAAAAAATTTTGACAAAATTATTTTTGAACTAATTTTCGATAGCTTATAATTTAAAAATTATCGATCAAATTGGGGTCTTAGAATCATAGAATTAGCAATACTTTCAAAATATACTCCATATAATTACAGTGTAGATCCACGTTGAGGAGTTCTAATGCTTTTCGTTCGGCTAGCGCTCAATTCCTGATATTACGAGATCGCAAGGTCACGCTGTGCTACAGGTAATAAGGGAAATATACCAGACTTGCGATTCTTTCCGGCAAACCGGTCACGAGGATCCCTGAGGGATATACACACTGCGCATTGTGTTGCAATGTCAGAATGGTGCACGAGCACACGCGCGTGCATTCCTTCGAAAGCGAACAAAGTGCAGCGGTTAGGCGCTAACAATACTTGTATAGGTATGCCAGCCATTCTATTAGCCATCTTCGGTTTCGCGGCAAAACGCAACAGGCAAAGTATACTAACGCCCGGCGGCCACAAGTCAATCGCGAATTTCTCACAAACGCATTTACGGTGAGAATACTAAGCTCATCTTAAATCAGAGATACATTCACGGAGAAAGTTCGTTATACGAGTAATATTGATATAAACCTTGCAGCATCGACATATTAAAGATCGCGTATTAAACATACAACAATAAGATTATCGTAAACAATATCAATGAGTAAAACGCATATTTGTTGTATCAAGTACGAACATTAACCCTTTAGGGGCTATCGATTCCATTGGAGTAAAATGTTATAATTTATAAGATAGTCTTAAAAGACGTCCTTGATGAAAATTTTTTAGTTTTTTAAGTTAATTTTTTTTACATAATTATGTGCACAAGCCCCTAAAAAGTTAAAAAGTTGAAAAAAATTACGTACAATGTGCGTAACTTTCTTCTATTTAAAATAGAAATGTATAATTTTGCGCAACAATGATTCTTTTTCTATACGAATTATGATAAAACGGCTTGCAATTACAATTAATTACAATTTATTCTATACACGTGTATAATCATTAGTTTATATACTTTATATAAATCATAAATTGTATAGTTGTCTCTACACTATTAAATATTAAAGGATAAAATTTAAACTAATACTCTATCTTTCTCTCCTGCCGGTCGATCTTTCCGGGATGATCGTCACAAGTGAACCGTGCAGATTCGCCTTTACGTATGACGAGTGAGGCGTATCATCAGCGCCCGCTCGGCGAACGGGCGGAGATGGTCTAACATTACTTCGCGTGGCCATAATACTGGAAGCGAGTTCACGCCAGCGAAACCGGAAACGATCAGTCAGATTACGTGATCGGAGGCACCGTTGGCCGTGCACCGGACCCGCGGCCGACCGACTGGTCGCTCGCCGATCCGCGTTAAGTACGCAATCGCGTATACACGTACTCGTTCTCTCGGTCGGACCTACTACCGGTAATCACGCTGACCACGGCGGCCTCGCTCCCGTCCACGTTGCGGAACAGTGGTGGTGGACTCGTTTGATCGCATTAAGTCGGCATTACCGCCGCTCATCTCGTATCAACGACTTGGAAATGACCGCACCGATTCTTGGTTCTGCCGGATTACACGTGGCGCTAGGCCAAGTCGTAATGTTTCAACCGAGATCGCGATGCCGTTGAACGTAAACAAGCGAAACAAAATTGCTATATCCGTACGCCCGTCGCGCATCTTTCGAAGACGTTTTTGTTTTGTTTTTTGTTCTTTTTTGTTCTTTTTTTTGTTTTGTTTTTTCGTGTTTTTTTCGTTTCTTTTTCTTTTTTTCTTTTCTTTTTTTTTTTTTTTTTTTTTTTATTTTTTTTATTCAATAAGCGTACATATTTTTCGCGAATGAATAAAGAGTCAAGTAGGATACAATTAAAATAATTAAATTAGAAATGCGCAATGTTCTTCTCATCGTAATATTTCTACTTAATGTAAAATTTAAAAAATTCTTTATTTAATAGTTTATCGCTTAAGTTTCTCCTCACTTATGGTTCAAAATTAATTTCTAATCAACTGTAGCATCCGGATCAATTGTGGAATGGAATTTCCTATACTTATAAGTTTCTCCGTGTGCACGATTGCATCAAGTTAATCGTATTAACGGCCGTTTTATTTTATTTCGGATCTTCTCGACAAGTCAGTAGTTAAAGATAGTAGTGATCTTGATTCTTCCTGATTGCACGCAGCGGTACATGAAATACGATGCTGAACGGTATACTGACAGTAACGTCATTTCTTCTCAGTAGAGACTCACACTTCCTGAATTAATTGACAAATAAATCTGCGCCGAACAAAATTAATAAATAACTTCACGCCTATATCATTCCACAAAATCGTGATTCTCAAAGGCTACTACCTTTTGTGAATCGTGGCAGAAAGGAGCGCGAAAAAAGTGCGGATCCGTGTTAGGATCCGAGTCGTTTGAAAACTACGCTGATGCAAGCACTGTCGTATTGTATCGGAGAAGTCAGCCTCTCTTAGGCCCTTGATTCTCTGCACGAGTCTCTTTGGGCCTAGAGTCAGAGTCAGTTACTGGTCTGGTGATGCAAATATATAGCCTCTCCCAGTCAAGTCATGCGCCCAATTTCCAGTGATCTCGCTGGAATGGAGCTGTTCCGATTCAATATGGCTCGGTCGCAAGATCTGATGTCGACTGGTCGGCGCGCTCTGCAGTAACCAAGTGGCGTCAATGGTGATCTGAGTGTGCCTCCAAGGTCCTGTAGTGATACGAGCCCAAGTACTGCTGTCCATGGTGAGGTGTGGAGCCAAGAAAAGGCACGGTTATCTAGGAAGCTCTCGGCTGTCAATCCGTTTGTTCCCCAACACGCAGTAAATATGAAAACCTCAAAGAATAAATCTTCACGCCCATCAGGTTCTCGGATGGCCCGGGCACTACGTGCACAATGTGAGAGTGGTGACTCGGTCAGTGCGGAGACACCCAGTGAAAGCGTAGCTGGCCCCTCGAGAGTAGGCGCCAGTTATCGGGTATAGAAACGATTAACGCCTCTTGACGCACGAGTAACCGTAGCCCCCAGTAGCCTTTCTTCTTCTTTGTAAATGTTATGGCACCTAATCCCCCTGGGGATCACTTAACGGCCAAGAACAAGTCAAAAATAATGAATGCAGACTCGAAAGATTCAATTCAAACTCGGCGCTAATTGAATCAACAATCTTCAAAAATTATTCAGGACAAAACACGTCCAAACATGTCCACGGTCTCGACGAGACTTGCCCCCAGTAGTCGTGTCAAATTAAAAAAATAGAAATAAATAGTAATAATTTATTTCGTTATTTCGTGAATGGATATCTTTCCGTGTCAAACGCAGTGGCACGGGCTTCAAGCATGTGCCCGGCGCCGGGGCTCGACTCGTAGCGGCGACGGGAATCGCGTCCGCTTCTCCCACGTTGCAAGGCCGGCCAACTTCGACTCCCCGGCTGAAGTAAAAGATAATTGCATGCCTTAATGAGCTTGGAACCCTTAAAGGGAGTCGTTCAGCGTCAACACGTGAGATTCGTGAAACAACTATGTGTCCATGGATGAGTTTGCAGTTCAGAAAAAGAATGATGACAGTATAAATAGGCACTTTTATATATACCGCAAAAGAGCATATCCTTTAGATAGGAAAGTATGCGTAAAGTCAAAGCTTCGACAATTTCTTGTTTTTTAGTTATGAAAGCGTAATAATTCAACAGAAGTACTAAAGTTGATTATGTCTCTGTACTTTTCTCTTACAATACGCATATTCGTGTTTAATATTGTTTTCAACCTGACTGGTTTTTCCGAAAACATCAAAGCTTTAAATAGAACAAAAAAAATACGATTTTTTTGTGGCTACTGTCAGAAGAGGCGAATGATCCTTCTCGTAATGAAGTAAGACTTCATGCTGCACAAAGAGGAATTAAACATTTATTTAAGCATTTTTAACGTTTTGTCCTTTCTGCCACAATTCACGGAAGGTAATATAGCGTAACAAATATTTACATGATAATTTTAAATGCCATAATCACACTAATCTACTGAGGTAGTTAAAATAAATATTAACTCATTACGCATTGTTAATCCACTTGTTATAACTTTCTTTTTTCCCTCATGTGTAAAATATATATTCTTAAAATAGCTACTGTTGGTGGCGTACAACAAAATTCTTTTGATATAACATACTATTCTTCTCCTACCATAAATTTCACTGATTTCTCATCCTTAGACTTAAATTCAACGGTCGTAAATACCACTGTAGATGATTGTAAATTTATACATATAGTTTTATTTATTAGAGCATAAAAAATATCAAACTTGCAATGTATTATAGGCGTATGTGTCGAATAATACTAAAACATAGGTGTCGAGATTCTAATTATCTGATATATCACCAAAATGGAATTTGATAAAGCTGATTCAGACGGATACATTATAGTAGTGGTACATAAACCGCTAAATGTTTTACTAGTACGTATATAAAATTTATTACACTTATTTGCGAACCAGTTTGACACGTAACATTCACTTAAATTAAATATTTATCTGTTTCTGGAAACGATGGAAACTTTATCGTATCCATGATCTTAGAAAGATGCATAAATCCGTCAATTCTTTATGTATGATCAAGTACAGTAGATTCAATATGTGTTCAAAAATAGCTCTTGATATACCTTGATAATGGTAAAAACGGTCCTCTTATGCTTTTTGACTCACTTTCCCTTTCGGGATTAAATCAGCCATTATTCCATTCGGTGATAATTTATAAATACAAAATCGATCCGATAAAACAAAAGCGATTGATATTTAAAAACAAAGGCGGTTAATTGCATCAACAATCTTCAAAAATTTTTCGGGACAAAACATGTCCTAACACGTTCACGGTCTTGACGAGAATTAAGTAAAAATGTTCAGATACTGTCTGTTCCTTTTCTGGGTAATCTCAGTAAAGACATCCTAAACTTCTTCAGAAATTTGCTTCTCATTTATTATACGCATTTGTCTTTCCGCTGAATCTTGATCAGTCGAACTCAAGATTTTAAGATTCTCTAATTTAATAATATTCCAACAACGTTCAGATAATAAAATTATTAGACTAATGCGTGTACAAACAAAGCAATAACTGATTTCTTTTTATATTTATTTTAAGGGGAGTTTACACACGCAATGATTAGTGACACCAACTGCAGACTGGCATTCATTGGCGCCAGAAACCGACTGGCAAACTCACAAGTGTTTACACAGTGATTGGTGTATAATATGGAAAATATTTAACATTTGTTAAATACACAATAAATGACAGCAAGCATATAACCTCAAATTTTGAGATTATATGCTTTGGCTAATAACCGCCAGTAAATGACGCCACATTACTAATGCCAGTTTGTATCAAGTGTTTACACTTGCATTTTTACTAGCGTTAGTCGATTGGCGCTACTAATCATTGCGTTTGTAAACTCCCCTTTACATTAGTAATATACATATATTAGCGACCCTGATAAAAATATGTACTACATATATACATTTTTTTAAATAAAAATATAAATTATATCGATTTCTTGCTATCGAGAATGCAGCAGCGTAGTGCAGCTTGTCAACTCTAGGTATACACAGTCAAGTCTCCAAGACCCTAGCCTTACTTCCTTTTTCGCGTTTCTGGACTTTTGTCCCATATATTCTTTTTTTTTTCACCCGTATATCTCGGAATTCTTTAATTATATCAACTTTTATACATTATGAGCTTGTTCCTTCGATCGATTCTTGATCGATCGATTGAAAAATAAATAAATAAATAAACTGAAATGTATCCATTTCTGAAGTTACAATACACAGTAAAAAAGATTTTAACAGATTGTGTATTTATGTTCCAATCAATCCACTCAAAATAGTTGTTAAAAATTTGTGTTGAATTTTTAACATTTCCAAGTGTTAATTTAACATTGTGGTTATGTTATTTCGATATTTTATGTTAAATTGATATTAAACATTTCTTAGTGTTAATATTTGTATTACTTTTTGATATATTCATCTTGTGTTAAAATAACACAAAAATTTTGGTGGATCGTTTGGGACATGTGAAATGTGTTAAATTAACACAAAATTTTTTACTGTGTAGCAAATGTGAAAGGGGTCTCCGAGACCCCAGTGTATAATAAGAAAATAAGACTGTGTATACCTAGGGTTAAAAAAGATAACATGTAATTCATTCACGCTCATGTGCAAAGTAACGTCGGCCACGCACAAATTACAGATAATGATAGTACGGATACAAAATTCGGTTTTGTAAAGCGCAAACAAAAGCCAGAGCCTTGCAAAGTTTCTTATTCATGCATCATAGAAATGTACACCCTTAATCTAGACATCATTCCTTCTATACACCCTTTACAAATATAGAAAGAGGACATCGAAAGATGAGAATGGGTTAAGTCATTAAGTACAATGTTAAATTTATGTGAAAATCCATGTACACGGAAAAGCTCGAGATTTTTTAGTCTCTTTCTCTCTCTTTCTACGGTAACAAAAGTTCACGTTTTCACGCCAAACCGTGTATACGATATCGTGTTAAAACTTCCAGTTGTATAAAAAACGGAAAAATTTTAGCCGACCAGGACTCGAACTCCGCGGGATCCTTCGTTCACACGCCTAGCACATAGGCTGCTACCCCATGACTGCTCCACTACTCTACGCTAATTTCCCCGATCTCCTACCAATACCGGCTCTATGACCCTAAATTTCCTACACAGGAAACGACCGTTTCGCTTAAACAAACTTCAACCGATGACATATAATGTGCGCCTTTAAATATTAAAAAAAATACATAATTATACTCGATAAATAGAAAACAAATAGGCGTTAAATTTGCACACATAAGTGAATCTCGCGCATCATTAATAAATAAATATAAAATAATGTTGTAAATGTGTACTTAGCCTTTTTTTTAACTTTTTTGAAAATTACATTTACGTGGTAACAAAACGATATTTTCACAAGCTCCAACTATTCAGTATATCCGCTCTGATCTGTTTTTCATTAAAATGTACTCTTTCGTGAACTATTCATCATCATATACTGTAGGTAGTGTAAAGATCAACTCGATGGGATGTCAGGATAATAGAATTAAATGTGCTTATTTTTATACAATTTATTTTAGTTTCGTTACACACGATTCGATACGGTAGGCACCGCAGCGCGCAACCGGAGACGGTCTACCTCTACCTTTCGCGGCTCACGATCGTCTGTCCGCGCATTATAATCGGAGCAACAAGCTCCGTGTTCGGCTCTGATCACGCCTGTCCGGCGTGATGTCTCCTCCCGACATTTCCGCAGGTCTGCCAGCTACGGTGCCAACGTGACTAATCTTAACGGGTTTCTTACAGGTAGTTTAAAAAATCATTATCACCGAAACTATTTGTAAAAATAATTATGAAGCATAGAACTCTTATAGAACTGTCGAAAATAATTGTTAGAAGTGTGAAAAATTATCAGCACGACACTTCTCACTAAGCGTCGTGCTGGGCGCGGATAAAAATTGTTTAAAAACTGCTAATTGTTAATTGATATGTGGCGATTACATCGACACACTCCTCAGCGCCGGGTGAACAATCCAAACGCTCGCGCAAAGGTAAACGCTAATAACAGACATAAACACAGTGAAGGGTCATGTGAACAGTATACTGAGAATCGTTAAACCCCCGGATTGCAAATTTAGCGGAAAGCGTTTAAATGTAAGGCCGACATCTCCGCGATGTGACACTTCAAACATTGTAATAATAAAAAATATATTTTCTAAGATGTATGTATGTGATTTAGTAATTAAAGACAAAAGTTTTCTATACAATCGAACTTGTCATTTATTTGCACATAAAGATAATATACTTTTGTAAAAGTGCACAATAATACAATGTTCAAAATGGCGGCGATGCAATGACAGATAGGTGCATCCGGGGTGTGCGCGGTCGTGACGGGCGAACTATCAGAGCCGTCGGAAGTGTGATCGAGATAAACGCTGACGGACTTTTCTCGAATTTCATGAAGAGTCTAGAAGAGCACGTCTTCCTCAGAAGGGACAATAATCGAGACGGTTAACAAAGACGCGACCGCCGGCATTCGACTTTTGGACTTGCTAACGCGCGATCGTGTAAATATTATAGAAGCGAGATCTTACAGACAGAGACCAGACTGTGAGCTAGTTTATACCGAGCATTTGATACGCGTACCAAGTACTATATTCGGACTAAATTGGCTTAGTACGAGGGTGTAAACGATAGCGTATTAAGTTGGTACGATACGTACGATATCATGGTACGATATCATGAAGGCATATCGTACTAAAATAGTATGCATATTAAATGCACATATAACGCTGTAAATGCTGGTGTACGTATTATAAGATGTACTGTCTAGATTATGTTTCCCGACCGGCAGTATTCAACTTACGTACCAGTACTGAAAATACTATCTACATACAATGTCAAGTAAAAAAGGATTAAATTGGAGTCGGGATTAAATTCCACACAGGTACAAATTCCAACGAGACGGTCAAAGAAAACCACGAGCGTCATGGCTGCAGTTTCAACGGCGACGAGTAGACTCGACGGCGCTTTAAAAGAATTGCAGCATCGCTGCTACAACGAATTGACGACGGTACTGAGAAAAATTGCCGGTCCATCGAACGTTTCCGCTTCTTCCGTTATAAATGCGGTAGCTTTACGCCGATCTCTTGATACGCGTATCAAATAGTATATTTAAGCTGATCAGCCAACAATTAAACTGATTTAATAGTTATTTACTATTTAATACGCGTATCAAATGATTGGTGTAAACTACACCATCGTAATATTCAACGCGTTTGGTACTTCAGAGGAGTGCTGTGCTAGATTCGCGAAGTAAAAACATTTTTTCAACTTCGATTTTTTATAATGTAAGTATAAAAGCGGAACCCTTTTTAATTTTTTTCAGGAACTGTAGAACTATGAAAAGTGCTATTAGAACTCTTAGTATTTTTTTTTTAAGTTTGTAAAATGTCATGCCAACTTCACAGATCCGTAGATCTCGTCGTAAATTTCGTGTCGTGCCGTCGGGCGCTGTCGACTAAAATCACTTAAAACATTTTAGGTGCAACGCGGACATATTGTCGCCGACAGTACGAAAACCTGTTGCGCGGAGTTAATACGCGAGAAACACGTAAGTAAATACAAAAATTTTATGTCGCGAGAGTTGGTGGACAGTGACGGATTTTTAATTAGTAAACAACGCCAGTTGCGATGGATAAACGACAGATTTTTGTACTTCGGGCCTGTGCATCGATGCCTTAGGCGCACGTCTGTTAATTAGATATAAAATTAACATTGTTAATAATCGCTAAAACTGTAACAAATTTTCTATCTAATTAACAGACGTGCGCTTAAGGTATCGATGCAAAATTATGATGTGTAAACATTGTAATGTTAGAATGTGAAAAAGAAACGAAAAATGACACGTTGAAAATTCTTGCGTAGTATTTCCAAATAAAAAAATATTTGCTTAAAATAACACTACTTGTTTTTTATTTGGAAATACTACGCAAGAATTCTCAACGTGTCAATTCTCAACATTTCTCGCTTCTGACGTCACATCTCATGAGATGTCGGGAAAGAGCCCAGAAGCCTTAAACAGTTTTCTGAAAGCCAATGTACACTCCACAAGCTTGATCACCCAACTATTAGAAAATGGTTTGAAACTTATGTCAAAGGTAAGTAAAAGTGCAATAATTGATCCTAATTTGCAGTTTATTCGCTAATTTCTTTCAGAAGAGAAATCATAACCTCCAAAACAGTGAAAATATTAAACATTACTGACTTGGAATCTTGTTCATAATATTTAACATGATATTTAACATAATAATTTCAAATGGGAGTAATTTGCCAAATGTGAAATGGTTGAGACAGCTCAATCTTCCTAAAATTAAAGGAAAATATGATAAAAAAATGAAGGCAGACATTCAAGGTAAGAAAATGGTTGTTCAGTGTGATGAAGCAATAAATAGAAAGAGGGAAGCAGTTTTTGTGAATCTTTTTAAGGTGTTGCCCAGTAATACAAGCAGTGAGCCTAAACTATTGCCCGGGACCCACTATCCCGTAAGAAGTTTCGCTAAATAGCGTGATTCAAGGAAAGTGGTTATGTGAGGTTATTGACGTATCTGACGTGCGTGCTAGACTTTTCGTGACTATTGGTTTCTTCAGTAAAGAATCTCTCTGCCTGCACTGAGGAGACCAGTGCTCCAAAACTATTATACAGACACTGAATTCCTTTGATGTCAATTTTGAGGATGTTGTTGACAACATCTGATAGTGCTGCCTACATGAATCTCGGCGTACGACTCTTGAAAGAATTGATGAACCTCAATATGGTCCACATCCAATGCTGGGCACACAAATTGAACAAAGTATCACAGATATTTCACAATAAACTACCACGCCTGAAAATTCATCCGGAGGATACTAAATATTTTTCGTTCGCCACATATGACGGTCAATACGAATACGTCTATTTGCCTTTTGGTTTCAGTGAATCCCCACGCGAATTTTATAATCGATTGAAGAATCTTCCCGATCTTAAAACGTTAATTCGCTTGCGTAAAATTATAATGTATATGGATGACATTTTCATAGCTACAGATACAATTAAAGAAAATTTAGAGATAATCAAACGGGTGCTCATGGAGCTAAAACAATATCATTTTGAGATTAATTTTGATAAATGCCAATTTCTAAAATTGAAAATTGAGTTCTTGGGATACATCATATCTGCCGATAAATGTGTGTCCAAAGCCAAGAAATGTAATTTGCTTGCAATTTTGATATACATTAAATTATGTTACGAGATGTTAAATCTAACATCTCGTTAAGAAATAAAATTTACTTTATTTAGTTGGAAAAATATATTTTGGAAGTTAGTTTATATTTGTTATCTTACGCCAAACTTATTTTTACATTATATTGCATTTATGCCTTTCGAGGTAACGAGTAACTTTACTACTTCAAAGTTGTTCGTGGAGAGGTTATTTTTCCAAATGTTAATCTAATTGTGTGTCATAAAATCAATAAATAACCCTTCACAACCCTTCACAAACATGTCGCTAGTCATGACATTGTGCCAAATAGATCATAAATCTGACAGGTGTTTCGTATGTCGTATGTGTAATCGATAGAAATTATTCCATGTAACGGTTACACTGTTTTAAAATAAAACAAATGAAATTAGCTTCACACATCATCACCATAGATGTGTGTGTGTGTGTGTGTGTGTGTGTGTGTGTGTGTGTGTGTGTGTGTGTGTGTGTGTGTGTGTGTGTGTGTGTGTGTGTGTGTGGGTGTATAAAATACTGTGTATAAATTGTATAATTTCGTTACATGTTTTTCGGTCTCGTTATTTATTACTTTTCTCTTGTTTAAGATTTAAGATTTTTTAGCGGTTAAATGTGTGACGATATAATTGCTATATACATATTGACGTAGGTATTATATATTGATCAAAATTAAATGGCAGAGATTCTTCGCGTAATTATTAAATAATAATTATTATTATTATTATTAATTACTATTATTAAACATTTGTTATTATTGTGTATGAATTAATGACATAATTATATTTTTTCGGCGCTATTTGCTCGCGAGTGTGCACCTTGAACAATTATTATACATAAATGAATAATATAAATTACTTTTTGGAAACTTTTAGATAAGTTCCCATGTTTGCTGTATTATAAATAGGTTTATTAAGTAATAAACCTATTTATAATATGGAAATTAATATTAAATCTAACTTGTGTTAAATTCGGTTACGACCTATAGTTTAAATCTAAGTAACGCACAGATACGCATATAATTGTATATACACACAAATGATCATCTTTTTATGTACAGTATCGTTAAGTACAGAATGTCATCAATGATAATGGAAAATGGGTAATGAGAAAAAGATGTAAGTTGGTACTGTGAGAAACATGAAATTGTGAGAAAACACTCAATAAATAAAATGTAATACATATACAAAACATAGATTTATTTTTAACAATAAACTTTAACTATTAACAATTGGTAAACATAAAGGTTGCTTTTTCTATGAATATATTATTACAATATTGGAATAGCACGTCTTAGATTTAAGCGCACTGATTGGTGGGTTAGCGAGAAGGTCGCTATATAGCTACCGATATCGGCAACGACCGGCAGTGTCTTTGTCCGCTCGCTTTGCCCGGCAGTTTGCAGTGTGGTACAATTTATATTAAACACAATTAAAAATAACGTCCCACTCGGACCGATTCTATTGCTGAGGAAAATCAATTACGACATGAGGTAAGTACCTGTACATAAAAAGATGATCATTTGTGTGTATATACAATTATATGCGTATCTGTGCGTTACTTAGATTTAAACTATAGGTCGTAACCGAATTTAACACAAGTTAGATTTAATATTAATTTCCATATTAAGCGCGCATATTTTTGATCAAAATTCCCTCAAGTCTTAAGTGATATAAAATCGTAATTGCAACATACGGCAGGTAGGATATCTCCTTTTAGAATTCTATGAACAATTCACCTTTTGTTCATTATCTCATAGCAAATATAATTGATGTATTTAATATATCTCTAATTATTTTTTTCCTGCATACGCACTGAAAAAGGGTATTATGGCAAATTTCAAACGGCAAATCTTATTTACAAGATTGTTATTTAAGATTATTAATTTCTTGCCAAGAAAAAATTATAACAATCATGTACCTAATATAATTTATAAACTTCTTTTTATTCGCAAACGTTTGTAAATACGACAAAAATTGATATGATATACGCTATAACATAAATCGATATGACATACGCTAAATATGAAAGTTGCCTTTCAGTTCTACAAAGATTGCACCGAAAATAATGATTATTATTGATGCACATAAATCTTCTAGCATAAATGTTGTTAGTATCAAAAATACAATACATTTTAAGCAAAAAGCTAAAAACAAACTTTTATCGCCATAAGGTATTCTTAAATTTTTTGTGAGAACTTTGGAAAAACGTATTAATCTAGCTAAAGATTTTGCAGAAGAATAGAGAAATATTCGTAGAACTGTTTGATATGCATGTCTTCTCTGCTTGTAAATTCTTATAGATTTTTGCAAATTAGCGATCATGACTTTCGGTGCAATCTTCGTGCTAAAGTATAAGATAATCTTTCCAAACTTTATATAAAAAATCGATATATTGTTTCTTGATATCGTGATATTTTATATACTAATTATAATGTTCTCATTGGTTTTTAATTCTTTTGTAGCAACATACCAGACGTTGTTGCCGTTTACGAACTTATGTCGCGTCAATTCATACTAAATTACTCAATTTATGCAGGTGGATTTGAATGATGTCAGAAACGATATATTTTTGAAAAACATTCTCTGGTCTGACAAAGCAACTTTTGGAAGTGAAAGATGTATCAACCGGCACAATGAGCATCACTATGCAGAGCACAATCCTCATTGTATAAGAGAAATAAACATTCAGGGTAGATGAACTGTGAAGGTGTGGCTCGGAATTATAGGAGATCATATTATCGGCCCAGAATTTATTCAGAGCAATATGAATGCACAATACTACGCAAATTTTCTTCTCCATCAGCTTGATGAACTTCTCGAGGATGTGCCACTGGCTACAAGATTAGCAATGACGTTTCAACAGGATGGACATCCCGCCCATATTTCTGTTTGGGCGAGAAACATTTTAAATCAAAAATTTCCCAGGAGATAGATCGGATTTCGTGGTCATCAAGAGTGGCCACCACGCTCCCCGGATCTCACGCCTATGGATTTTTTCGCATGGGGCTTCTTAAGAAGTAAAGTATATCAAACTCTGCCGGAAAATGCGGAAACTCTGAAAAATAGGATTCGCAACGCGTGTGCAGAGATCACTCCTCTCATGCTCGAACGAGTGAGGGAAAATTTTATGCGCAGAATCGCTTTATGTTTAGAACAAAATGGTAGTTACGTAGAACATTTGTTGTAAGCATATTTTAAGATAAAAAATAAATTTTGTTCAAAATTGTTCCTTAAATTGTATCTAGGTTATGTTATGTTGTACATACTATTTTTCCTAACAAGAGCGTGAAATAGGCCTTGTTCTAGGCACCAAAGGGGGGGGTTCGGGGGAGCGAAGCCCCGGTGGGGGGGATGTAAGAAAATATATCTCTCTAATACTAATACCATACTAAATGCGGCTCGCGCGCGGCTTAAACGGTAAAAAGTAGAAAATATCGTGCACGCTACTGTGCACATGTCGTGAAATTGTGCGGAAACTGCGCGGGTCCGCAATATTTCCTATGCCTTTCACACTTAAGAGCAGTCTATTAAACGGACGCTCTCGCCAAGGTAGCGAGCGTACGAAAATCCTCGGGGATAAATAAAAGAAAAAAGGAGAGACAGAAACAAGGGGGCGGAGGAGAGAAAACAGACGAGTATAAAATTACGAAATATTAAATATCTCTGCGCGTTAACAAACTAAACGTCGCTTAACGTGTTATTTGTACATTTTGTGCTAAATTCGACGGCGTGTCTCGCAGAAAACCTGTCTGTCTTATTTTTTTTTTTAATCATGCCGGCGTACCAGTGCAAACAAAAATTTAAAAAAAATAATAAAGGAAATGAAAGAAAAAAAAGAAAAGGAAAAATCGCAATACTGTAACAAATAACACTCGTCTCTTGATCACGCATAACAAACATCGCGCCGCAACGGTGCGTCGGCGACAAAATAATAGACAATCCCCAGACAATTAAGACAAAAAATAAAATAAAAATAAAAAATACTTTTTTATTGAAATAAAAAAAAGTAACAAATTTCACGCAGCTGGTCAGACTGCCGCTGCACCTCGTTAAATAATGCATTACTCGACCCAGACGAATCACAACTAGTACTTCTTCCCCAATCCTTTCGTAATTCGTGAACGCTGCTCACCATATTTCCTACGTGCTTATCAACCTGCCCGTTATTTACAAGCTCCGTCAGCGTTATTTACAGGCTCCGCCCGCATCATATTTTAATATGATAAAAAATATATTTAGCGACTTTTTATGTTACAGCAAATTGAGTCATTCGCGCTACTCTGTATCGTTGCACACGTAAAGCTAATATATGTGAATTATACAAAGACGTCATATAAATAAAAAAATATTTTGACGGATAAAACATTATAAGTTAATATTATTACATTTTTTAACAGATAAGAACCTGAATATTGATGTAAACTTGTATCAATGTGTTCGTTGAAAAGATCTCTTCTTGTGTAAAAAATTTTAACATATGCAACGGTTGCGTTTAGTTTATATTAATGCGACAAAGACAACGCATGTCTTTGTTAAATCACATTTCTTATATTAAAAAACGCCTACACAACTTGATCATCTTATCCCTTTACACATATTATAATTCCGCTTTCTTAATTAAAAATCAAATTTTTATAATTAATGTTAATGTCAATTGTTATTATAATATATATTTAAATTTGTTACTTTTAATTTAATTTTATACAATTATGATTTGATATTTTTTATATATAGATAAATAAACACTGAATAAATTTAAATAATAAAAGAGATTCATTAACATTTAAATTTATATCTATAGTTTAGTTATGCTTGGTATATATAAATATAATAATGATCTATTCAATTATATATTATATTATAAATTAAATGAAAATCTTTGAAAGATTAATTGTCCTAATGTGTAAGATATAATAATATTACAAGATAAATACATATAGTAATCATTGTTATTTCTTTGCCGATACATAGAATTATAAAAATTTGCTTAATAAACTTTTAAAATATGAAAAAAAAGCGGAAAGTATATACTTTTTACTAAAACAATTTATAATATAAACTAACGTTATATAAATTTTACACAAAATAAACGGGAAATTTTGCGTAAAAAGTCAATACATATTGAATTTGTAATATACTCTTCCTTCTGTGTTGCGTTACATATGCAAGGTGAATAATTATTCGTTATCAGTGTCTGTTTCGGCACTCTTTCGTTCACCTGTGCCATCAGGGTCTGCTTCGCCACTCTTTCGTTTATGTATGTTATCAGTGTCTGTTTCGACACGTTTTCGTTTACGTATGTCATAGTCATCAGTGTCCGCTTCGCCACTCTTTCGTTTACGCATATTATCAGTGTCTGTTTCGCCACTCTTTCGTTTATGTGCGTCATCAGTGTCTGCTTCGCCACTCCTTCGTTTACGTGTGTCATCAGTGTCTGCATCCGCAACATTGTCATCAACTGCTCCCTTTCTTTTCCTCGTTTGTTCAGGTGATGGAACGGGCGGGCTATGTATTTTAAAATCGCTTTCTATATCTTTTACAGCTTTTTTAATTGTTTCTAATCTTGTTAATAGTCGTTCACGCACAACAGGCCACTCTTGAATTCTATGTTCTGCAGAGGGACCCATACAAACCGTTGAAGCTGAAGTGCTAGGTATATTAGGTGGCTAGTAATATGTTGCAAACTTGATTAAACTTTAGCGTTCTCGTTATGCCCCGAGTGCATCCCAAGAACTTACCGATTATTCCAGAGATTTTCGGCAAACCAAATTAAGATTCAATACTGAGCAACATGCAAAATCTTCACCTACATTTTGAAACATATTGGTTAATTTTATTGCATGCTGACTATAACGATCCAGGTGTTTCGTAATTACAAAGGCTAGAGTATGACAGATTCTCAGTTGCGACATGTTGTATGCGAGTACTTCAGAGACGTAATTAATTAATTGATAAAAACGAACATTATAATGTTATATTAAGAATAACAAATTCTCTAACCTAAAGATATATATATATATATATATATATGATAGATTTCATGTCCCGTTTGTAATTGAAAAGACGAAAAATCAGAAGAAAATTGCCAACTTTCTGCAGAGGGACCTGCCGTTGAAGTTGAAGTGCTAGGTCTGCAACGAAATGTGTGATTAAGAAAAGAAGAAGAAATAATTATTTAAAACATTCTAGTTTTACGCATTACTTTATGCTATTTTGCAGTAAAACTTGCATTTTTCTTATAGGAAACATTTCAAAAAATATTTTAGTACAAAACAAAGTTTATTTATTTTTTGTTAATATGTTGTAAACTTGATTAAACCTTAGCGCCCCGAGTTTCCATTGTGTGATATACGCAAAACAAATAATGACTCACATATTAAGTGGCCTTGTTTCATTTCCCGTTTGTGATTAAAGAAACAAAGAATCAAGAGGAAGTTGCCAAATTTCTGCAGAGGGACCCATAGCCGTTGTCGTTGAAGTTGAAGTGCTAGGTATATTAGGTAGCCTTGTTTCATTTCCCATTTGTGATTGAACAGACAAAGAATCAGAAGAAAGTTGCCAACTTTCTGCAGAGAGATCCATAGCCGTTGCCGTTGAAGTTGAAGTGCTAGGTATATTAGGTGGCCTTGTTTCATTTCCCGTTTGTAATTGGAGAGACGAAGAATCAGGAGGAAGTTGCTGACTTTCTGCAGAAGGACCTATAGCCGTTGCCGTTGAAGTTAAAGTGCTAGGTTCTTGTTGACTCTCGGTTTCCCAACCGGGATGTACTGCATTTATATGTCTTGTCAATTTCGTACTATCTAGTACATAATATATTGTGATAGGACATCTTTTGCATTTTGCCGTACCATTTGAGCTCGTATTACAATGTATTTTGTATGGTACGGGGGTATTTATATCACTTATATTATGGTCTTTCTTTAAGTGGTTTTCTAAACTGCGTAAGATGTTTGTGACCAAGCTAACTAACTGAATTATAGTTCCATAACGATTGCACTGTGCCAACCCATCTTTTATATCTTTGAAGTAATCCCACAACTCTTTGGAGTCTTCCATTATATCCGTTTTGTGTTGCAAGGTGTCTATTACTAAATATGGTACAGAACCGATCTCAAAAAGCGTTTAAAATAACTAGTTATGTATATTTATTTTGGCATTAATACTTGGTTTTTCCTTAATATGTTTGTGCAAAATTTCAAATTGCGCTGCTATGTGCTAAACTAATGTGTCATTTGAACAAAATAAAAAAATTTTCTCGTTCTGATCCATCTCGAATGCCTCCTCGAATCTCTCTAACTCTATTAATGCTAAAAATCTGCGAAACAATGTTACGGGAACGTTGTGAAATATTTTTAACATAATCCTTTTTTGTGAAATTACATAATTTGCATTTTGCCGTACCTTCTGAGATCGTATAACAATTCCGTACTTTATATGGTACGGGGGTATTTATATGAAATATCTGATGATCTAATCTCAAGTGGCTTTCTAATTTGTTTAATATAGAAGAGTTGCTTCCCTCAATTTCAATTCCACAACGATTGCATTTTGCTAACCCATCTTTTATATCTTTGTATAGTAATACCACAACTGCTTTGGATTCGCCATTATATCGTCTTGTGTTACAGGGCGTCTATTACTAAATCAACAACTTTAACTATATATTCATATGATCCCCTTTATCTAAGGATAAGCAATGTGATTTCTGCCCAATGCCCTATCAACGTGAAGAAATTCGAGCAAGCGCGAGTAAACGGCGGGAGTAACTATGACTCTCTTAGGCCCAGTTTCACAAGTGTCAGTTAACTTTTAACCTTAGATTAACTCAAAACTAATCTACAACGTGCTCTTTGCTTCCTGTTTTCTGCTCTTAACTTCTTTGCGACTATCTCGTATTTCGCAATTCCGTCGCGTAACGTGATGTTTTTTGTTCTCTGTCACCCAAGATAAAAATTGACAAACTTCAGAAGAGACAAGAAACATTACGTTACGCGACGGAATTGCGAAATACAAGATAGTCGCAAAGAGGTTAAGAGCAGAAAACAGGAAGCAAAGAGCACATTGTAGATTAGCCTTCACTCTTCGTTTCTTTCTAACGTCCCCTTTAGAAATAAACAAAGAGTAAGTTAATCTAAGATTAAAAGTTAACCGACACTTCTGAAACTAGGCCTTAACGAAACAAATAGCCAAATGCTTTATCTAATTAGTGACGCGCATGAATGGATTAACGAGATTCCCACTGTCCCTATCTACACTGAAAAAAGTTTTCGACGCGACCTACCGGCTGTATATCAAGGCTCGCCGAAAATCACAAGTAGGTGCTGCCAACTTTCGGCGTGATATACCACAATTATAAACGCTCCTGCTTGAAATTATGGCAACTCCTGCCATAGTGAGTCTAACAGCAGCGACCTCAATGCAGTGACAGAGACAGCCACAATTTTTAGTAAAAGCTAGCAAAATCACGATTTCCTTCGCGGCGAAAGAACCCGAAACTGTCGTCTGTAAATAAAAAACTTGTGGCATGGAAGTGTTTCTTAAAGAAGTTGGGTTCGGAGATATGCTGAATCAATTTGTAGGTGAGTTGGTTCAAGATTCGCAAAGAGGTTATGTGCACAAACATGCTTGAGTTGTGGCGTTATTGAATTGCACGGGCTTTTTGCAAAAATTATAATCAATAATAATCTTATATATTTAATATTAAATGTAGTGGCACGATTTCAAGAAAGCTTTTTGAAATATATACTTTGGTTTGCTTGCACGGGTTTTTTTTCGTCGTAGAGTTCGGACTGAAAGATGAGAATTTCTTCCGTCAGAGATCTGATTTCATGGAGGGAATTATATACGGCATTGATAAGGAGAGAATAGATAAGTTTCTCAAAGCGTATAAAGCTAAGATTGTTGAAAATGAGGAACCTTTCGATCATCCCGAGATAGAGGTAGTACATTCATCTATCAATATTAACCATGCACTCCAGCAAACAATAAACGATTCAAAATAGTGAAAAGAGTAGCTACAGAATGAACAGCCGATATCGAGATCTTCTCAGAAAAGAACAAGAAGCCTTGCAAAAGATCGAAGATGAACGTAACTTTCCACATTTACTCGATGCGATGGAGAATCGATCGAGTCAAAGAATTAAAAAGGCAAGTGAGAGCGATTTCACCTTTACCGATGACGCACATGGAGTTGATCAATAAGGAGATCGCAGCGCATGAAAAAGCTCTCGAGACAATTAAGAAACAGGAGGAACAAAAAGGAAAAAACGTGTTCCGTCCAGAGAGACAAATTGTCTTCAATAGCGAAGGACAAGAAGCAGCTGTGGTGGACATGATCATATCGGTGGTGGATAAAAGGCCTCTTACCGATGAACGCAATATGTCAATCCACTATAACGGAAAAATTGAATACGGAAGAGCAACCATGAAAATTTGGTCGGAATTCCCGAACGAGCCAGTTTGGTCGAAAAAAAAAAAACGATTCCGAAAAACATTACCCGAGGTTGACGAAGAAATCGACGTCGAAGAAGACGAACCGAGTACCCTTGATCCACAGCCGTCAACAGTCAGTGACGCCGATAAGAAGGAAGAATCGAGCAGGGGGAAGAAAAAAAAACCAACGCCCAAAGCAAAGCCGAAGGTGACGGAGAACATCAAATTAACACCACCGTTACCAAAAAGACGTGCATTCGCCCAAGCCACAAAACAACTAAAGGAAAAAGGCGAAAGTGACAGTGATACCAGCGTTAAATCCAAGGATGTCACTGACTTACCTAAATCTGCGTCAAAGAAATCTTTATCCGCAGATTCGCCGGGGGTGATGCGACCGACGTAATTTTGATTTGCTGTTTGTCACTCCTTACAATTAGCAGTATCGCATTCAGCAAAAGAATGTCTACCAAGGAATATTGAATTTCTAATTCATGAAACATACAATTGGTTTAATAAATCATCCTTATGGCAGAATAATTACAGGAAAATTTATAACTTACTGAACAAAGGTCATGATCCGTTAAAAATTGTGCAATCTTGTCAGACTCGTTGGTTATCTATTGAATCAGCTGTTAATAGGATATATGAACAATGACTAGAATTAAAAACACACTTTGAGATAGTTATATTAAGGAGGTTCGATGGCTTCATCGGGGGGAGTAGTGGGACGCGGGGGTTCTGGCAACAGCGCACTAGCGTTTGAAGTAGTGGGAGAGAAGGGGATTGCTCTGATTGGTCGCCGCGTGTATAGTGCGTGCTGCTGTTCACGTCGTTCACGACCGTGACAGTCTAGCAGACGAAAAATCAAGCAATTTATGCTTTAATAATTAATTTTTCTACGAAATGTGCGGTAACCTTCCTCTTTCTTTCGCTCATTTATTTGTAAATTATTAAGTTACATGTGCATATTTTTTTTCCCTTATTATTTGCATTTTTTCTTGCACTTATTTTATTCTAAAGGTATGCAATATGTCATTTCCTATAAGAACCTATGTTAAAAATGCAGCCAGTTTCATGAAATTTTAATATGTTGTTCTGGAATGCAAAATAGAATTATGTGAATTTTTTGGGAATTTTTCACCGTCCCGTTTTGAAAAAAATTTACTCCAAAAATTGTACTTTTTAAATTTTTGGAGTAGATTTTTTTCAAAACGGGACGGTGAAAAATTCCAAAAAAATTCACATTATTCTATTTTGCATTCCAGAACAACATATTAAAATTTCATGAAACTGGCTGCATTTTCTTGTAGTCATCGAACCTCCTTAAACGACAAATGTTACACTGCTCAATTATTATATGAAATGTATAATGATGACATAAACTTTGCATATTTGTCATTTTTAAAGCCAATTTTAAGTAAAGTTCAAAGAGTTAAAAAATTGTTTGAAACTAACGATGTAGACCCTACCAAACTTTAAAAAAATTTGTTGTTTTTAATAGAATCATTAGTAAGAAAAGTCACAATACCAGGTACACGAATTGATATTTTCAAAATGAGTTTAACAGATTGATAGAAAGTGTTACTTGGGTTATATGTTCGAAAAAACTTTAAGAGAAATTAAAGAAAAAAATAATAACTTTACAACAAATAACGAGGCTATGTTAAAAGAAAGATGTATTAAATTTATAGTTACCCCAATTGAACAGTTAAAAACGTTTGCCTGACGATATTAACATTTTAGAGAAGATATCATTGTTAAGTGTGGATCAGACTTTACAAAGAAATAAAGGAAGATTGACAGAGTTATTAGAATATTTTGGAAAAGCAATTGATTTAATTAGCAAGATTGAAACACAATATGAAAATATTAACTTCTTAAAGTGGGATAATTGTACAAACACTAAAGAATTTCGGTGTGAAGTTAAAAGTTTTAAAGATAGTGCAAATAAAAATCCATTCCTTGAGTTGGCAGACTTTGCTATAAAGCTATTAACTTTATCTCATTTAAATGCGGAAGTAGAGCGTTTATTTAGTAGTATGAATATCGTAAAAAATAAATTAAGAAATAGAATGCAACTTCCTATGCTGTCGGCAATACTAACTGTAAGGGCCGGATTAAAGCGATACAACAAATGCTATGAGTTTTGATTTACCCATTTCAGTAGTAAATAAAATTAAAACTATGACTACTTATATTTCCAATGATAATACGACTGATGAGTTAGACTTTCTTATATAAGTTTATATATATTTTCATATCGAATATTTATTATTCGTTTTGTTTCTGATAACAGTTTTTATTTTTATTTGTCTAAAAAACAAAATATTAAAGTCATAGAAAAAGTTTGAATAATAAAGTTTATATTTTTATCTATCTGAATAAATAAAATATAGAAAAAAGAGATAAAATTTATTTACTTATTTTAAATCCTAAGCCCTAAGAAATTGACAAATCACAGTCAATTATTCTTCTCAAATTCAATTGTGATTGAACAATTACACATTTCTCTAAATTCTCTATTTTCTCTTTAATCTCTCTTATGCGGGGTCTACAATGCGAGTCGCAAAGTCGTGAGTCGCAAGAATTGACCAATCACAATCGAATTTAAGGAGAATAATCGACTTGCAAAGCTGCTTTGAAACGGTTTTCCCAAATTTTAGCCAAATTAATTAACGAATCTCATTAAACTTATGCTCGTTTTAATCAGTAAGATCAGCCGCAACCCGGTACATAGCCGGATTTTCCATTTTGGCTCTTAAAAAATTTATAATAACTTCCCATAAACGAATATTCTCCGTAAATTTGAACTAATTCTTATCAAATTGATTTGACTAACCACCCTCCTTAATGTAGTGTTCAAGTTCAAAATCAATAATAACTGATTTTTTAATACGCTCCGGCCACACTGGGTGGTCCGCCACCAGACGGATTCAAAGTCACATAACTCCAATTAATGTGCACGTAAAAATTCATGAAACATCTTAAAAGAGTGTTGTTAAAAAATATGCATGATGCAGACCCCAAAATGTGTTCCCAATTTTTTTTTAATGCTATAAAAATACATATTTTATATCTCATAATTCAGAGATTTATAGCATATAATAGTGACTAATTATGGCATAAAAAGTAGTATCGGTATTTCTTTACCGAAAGCTAGACTCATTTGCTTCAGCAATTCAATATCGGCATAAATTTCAAACTTTTTATGTATGTTTTATTGGTAGAGGCTGTGTTTCGATATTGGCTGCATTTTAATTACGTTTCCCACAAGGTAGTACGCGTTATCCTTAGTTCCTTAGTTGGCGTATCGCTAAATGTCTGCAATTAGACGCAGATAACGTACAGCTATATTACGGGATTAATGATTAATGTTTGCTCCGAATTTTAATACCGTCCCAGTGGTCGTGCGGTCGAATCTACACGAAAGAATCTACGTAAAGAAGTCATATATACATATAGATTTGCGATTTAAAATAAGATATCTCCTCTTAAATTTAGAAAAGAAAGAAATTAAGAAAAACTGAATAAACTTATTTATAAGTCACTGACAGTTCTCATACATTGCGTATATCATATTGTAATTAATAAGTAAGATATTTAGCAATAAAACATATTTTTCTTATAAAATATTATTATGGCAGTTAATACATTACGTGTTAATTGCTACAACAGCGCCGTTTGCTTGTATTAAATTATTTTTGTTCTTCTTTTAGTTGTTATATACAGAAATTTTATATTAAAATTTCGACGACGCACGTTGGAAATTTTTAACGCTTAAACAACGCACGCTAACCTCGGAGTTAAGAGTGAACGCTCAGGTCAATGTAAATGTTTATCTTATCGGATGACCGTTGGAGGGCTGGGGCTCAAATCTACGCTTCTAAAAGATTCTAGAAGCTTCTAGCTAGAAAACCTCCTCCCTTAAGACGCGTAGAAAATGGCGGGAATCTCGTGCGAAAAATTCTGGTCATTTTCGGGTATAAATAGGGCGGAAAACGCCGCGAAGAGACAGATAGTTCTGAGCTTCGGCTCCTTACAGACAGTCCTTCGACTCTAGCACTTCAATTGCTCAGCCACATAGTCTTAGACTCAGACTTTGTTCACGACTTAAATCATTTTTCTAAATCTCACTCAATACCAGACAGTCAGTTTCCAACATTCGACTGTACATCTAAATCCGAGCATTCGCGCTCGATCTTGGGACTTAATCCCTGTACTCTTATATTATAAGACCGCGCCTCACGTATAACTCAGTTTATACTAAATTTTAAAAATAAAGGTAAGATAAGTTTGAAAAAGAAATAAGCTCAAAATCTGAAATCTCATCTCGTGTTAAATTCTTAATCGATCACTCTAAGATTCGACTCGCAGTTGTCGCTGACAATGTGCGTGGCGATCGGTCCTGAGCGCTGACGAAGAGTGTGGCGAGCACAGGTACCTTTGCTGCCGAAAGCGTGGCGATTATGGGGTTGATTCTTAGAAATCGTAATAATCACTATTAATTCCCGAAAGTGAATTTGGCTCTTACGTAGACGATCTGAGCGCTGACGAAGAGTGTGGCAAACAGAGAGTGGCGGATTGGTTTTTGAGCGCTAAGAGTGTGGCGAGTTTTAAAATTCATTTTTGAGAACTCGGACTGAATGACGAAAAAAGAAAGTAGACGAGTTCAAATCAAACGGATTAGGTTCCAGATCAAACAAGCTGTTACTTCTAATCCAGATCCTCTCCCCCTCCTCCAGGAATTGCAACAACTAGAAAACTCACCTCCATTTCTGTCTATTTCGACACTGATTATCCTAATTACAATCAGATAGATAAAGTGATCCTCGTTACAAAACTTATAAACTCCGATATCTTTTCAGTCCCGAGCAATAATAATAATAATAATAACTTTCACACGATTTGTCCAAATCCCTGGTAAATTGCTTAAATGCAAAAAACGGACGAACAACAGACAAAACGTGACAATTTACAGATAACAACCTTTTAATATATGTTTTATATTATTACACTTTGTCCTAACTCCATCAGTTGAAACATTGATTGTCGATATTGGAAATATCAAAACTTTACCTAAAACTAAAAAACCTACAATATTAACGGATAGTCCAGTCAGAAATGCTTTAATGAAGAAAAAAGGAAAAAAAAAGAACTATGAGTAGCAACACAAGAGGTGATACATTTACATACATCTTTCCAATTAACTTATTAAGAGTCCTGGGTATTCGTCGCGGCCATGTTGAAACGTGCGTCAGAAGCGAGAAATGACACGTTGAAAATTCTTGCATAGTATTTTTAAATAAAAAAATATTTGCTTAAAATAACACAACAGATCACTTCAGCACACTTCGAAAATACTCTGTGTTGAGGTTAAGTCTACCCCTTTCCCTTGACAGTTAATAAACAGCCGTAAAACAAATGTGATACGATGCAAGCTTGTGCGCAGGCGCATGACTAGATTTCATATTACATTCATTTTACGGCTGTTTCCTAACTGTCAAAGGAAAGGGGTAGACTTAACTTCAACTCGGAGTATTTTCGAAGTGTGCTGAAGTGATCTGTAGTGTTATTTTAAGCTAATATCTTTTTATTTAAAAATACTACGCAAGAATTCGCAACGTGTCAATTCTCAACATTTCTCGTTTCTGACGTCACATCTCATGAGATGTTGAGACAGAGCCCAAGAGTCTTAAAGGATAATTGTATAATATATATTTTAAAAATATAATTTCTTTTAAAACTTTTTTTTAGCTGCAAAAAAACATAAAACAGCTAAAGCATTAAATACTCAATTAAACACTACAAATAACAATAACAATGAATGCCTGTGTGTAGACTGTGGCGGAAAATATTTGCAAAGCAAAGAGCCATGGCTGCAATGTATGTCATGTTCAAAGTGGGCACACGAAACTTGTGCAAAATTTAATGCACAATACTTATTGCATAAATTGTTCTGATTAAAATCTTATTAAAATGTTGTAGATTGTTATAACCATGATGTGGTTATAATAAAGATAAATAATTTTATTTTTGTTTTACATGCTGCGCGTGCATCTTCAATAATATAATTAGAATTTTTTTGTTTTACGCACACATCTTTTAGAAGGTGTTTTACCTCAAAGATTTATATTTTATAAGTTAAGAAATTGATAAATATATATTTTCTACACAGAATTCTTCTTATTCTTGTAACGTCCTTCCTCCTGTAAAGCTTATACGTGACACCTGATTGTATGATTTATTTGTTCAATCATTTTTTAGATAATCAGACCGGCATAATAGCCTTAGCTCATTATGTTATTTTATATAGAACATCCCGTTAAAAATAGTTTTAAAAAAATACAACTTTATGTGTCAAAGGGATTATTAGGGTAATTTAGTAGTTTAGTTCAGTACATGATTAATCCCAGGTAGCAGAGTGACATCAAATGACGTGTTAATAACGTCTTATCGACGTCTCTAACGTCAACAATACGTCATTAAAAAGTGTTTAGATGTCCTGCTGCTTGATTATGACATCCTAACCTAACTTTATCCTAATCATAAAATTCAATTTACATTAACATAACTAAAAACAGAAATCTTTATATTCTGACTATTAAAAATGTCTTTGCACTTTCTTCTAAAGTAAAACAAATACAAAAAAGCTTATTTATTACAAAATAGCTCTAGATAACACTTTGTTCAAGGTTATTTGTGTATTTTATAGATCTATATTCTTTTCAACTAAACTTTTTCACGGTTTATCTTTTCTCTTTTTTCTTTACGTTAAGAAAAAAAAACAGAAAAGATGAACCATGCGAGAAGTTCAGCTAAAAACAATAGGCCTTATATGTAGCCTTCTTAACCTGTGCCACTGGACAACTGAACCCAGTACCAGGGCAAGATGGCTAAATTGCTGCATATCCGTCTTTTAATTATTACAAAATAAAATATATAGTTAATAAGATCGGAACTGGCATTATCACATAAAAGAAAGTTATCTCTATCATATTTGTATAGTCAGTTATAACATAAAACTCTGAAAAGTTGTAACTTCGAAATCCTGAAATAGGGCCATTTAGCCTCAGTCTTTCCTATTTCAGAGGAGAGAGTATCGTACTAGATTCGTGAAGTTAACACATTTCTTCAATTTCGATTTTTTATAATATAAAGAATGCGGAACTCTTTAATTTTTATCAAAAACTGTAGAACTATGAAGTGCTATTAGAACTCTTAGTATTTTTCTGAAGTTCGTAGAATGTCAGACTAACTTCACAGTTCCGTAGATCTCGTCGTGGATTTCAAGTTGTGCCATTAAGCGTTGTGGATGAAAATCACTTGTTGGAACATTTATGTGCAACGAGGAAGCCGACGGTATGAAAACCTGTTGCGCAGAGTGGATTCGCAAGTAACGCGTAAGTGAATATAAAAATTCTTATGTCGCGAGAGCTAATGACGGATTAATTAATGGACGACGCCAGTCGCAACGGATGGACGATAGATTTTTGTACTTCGGCGATGCCTTAAAGGCGCGCGTCTGTTTGATAAAAAATCCGCCACAGTTTTAGCAATTATTAACACTCAGATAAATGTACCAATGTCTGGACACGTACTATGTCTAAACATTTTTATCATTTTAGTCCTTAAATAAATTATGACACGAATTAAAATCAATGAATCAAAGATAAAAATACTTTTATCTTCGATTTTAATTCGCGTTATACTTATTTAAAAACTAAAATAATATTAGTGTCCAGATATTGGTCTTAAGTGTCCCAGCATTGGTAAAAATAATCGTCAGAACCGCGGAAAATTATCAGCACGGCACTTCTCGCTAAGTGTCATATACTGAGCGCAGATCAAGGTTGTTAAATCAATTATTTAAATCAATTTTTAATCTAATACAAATAAATCATTAATCAATTTTAAATTATTAATTATATAAGCTTTATATATTATATAAGCTTTAATTCACAAATCAATTTTGAGTGAATATTATGTTAGTGAATATTATATTAGTAATATTTTACAAGAAAGTTCCCGATAATTCTAATCGAATTCCACACACATATGTACAATTTTAAATTAATATTTACTAATTAACAATTTTTAAATAATTTTTATTCGCGCCAAGGCACAGTGTGATATTTCGACAATCTAGGGGGACTTAATTCCTATTCCGAAAATAATACGTCTTTTTAAACAATATATTGAGGAAAAATCTTTATAATGACATTTAACCCTCAAACACGGCATTTCTTAGGCTACTCATTAGCATGGCACATAAGTTAGCAAAGTTAGCGTAATCCAGAGTTTTCTTGTGTTAGTATCTAATCCACCAATTTTTCTTTTTCTTTTATTTCAATAGTAATTTTTGCAAAACTCTTGCAAAATATAAGCAAATGTAGCATCAAATTTGCTGTTGATTGTCTATGTTCAGCCCAAATATCGAAAATGGTCTAACGCAAAACTGTGAAAATTCACTCTATAATTGAGGAGAAATGTAAAAATCGCAAACGATCGCAATAAATTTTCAAATTTCTAGATACTTTATATAAGTCTTATTTTAATATAAATTTAATAAAAGTCCTATATAATACCGTATAACATACTTAAAAATTAAAGGAATTTAAAAGTGAAAGAATTTTTGTTATATGGTATTATATGGGACTTTCATTAAATTTATATTAAAATAGGACTTATAAGGTATCTAGAAATTTAAAAATTTATTGCGATCGTTTGCGATTTTTATATTTCTTCTCAATTATAGAATGAGTTTTCACAGTTTGCGCCAGACCATTTTCGACATTTGGGCTGAACATAAGCAATTAACATTTGATGCTATATTTTATTTGCTTATATTCTGCAAGAGTTTTGTAACGTTTCGTTTCCGGATGATGCATCATCCGGATATTCAACCCAAATGTTCGGAATAGGAATTTTCTTTATTTTAATAAATAAAGTCACAGTTGTATGCAAATTAATATTTACTAAAATCCAGAACATTTTTTTTTCAGTGTACAATTTTTTTCCGCAAGAGTATAGAATAAGGGCTCAGTCACAATGACAAAAATAAGGAATAGATAAAGGAATAAGGAATAAGGGAATGTCGCATCTCACTTCAGTACACGTACATTAAAGTGAGATGGCAACATGCCTTATTCCTTATTCCTTTATCCTATTCCTTATTCCTCTCATTGTGACTGAGCCTTAAGATTTTCTTCAGATCCGTCTATAGTTGAATCAAGAATATTATGAGATTGTTACAAATTGCTATCTAAATCTTTCTGAGAAAATTAGAGGGATAGCATCAAGATTATTTTATTCTAGATTTAAGAATTCCTCTATTTAAGAATAAAATATTTTTCTTTTCGATCCTATTTTATGATAGATTGAAGAGTAATAGCATTGTATCTAGAAGTCTTTTCTGTGGGTGCGTGCGACAACAAATACGCGTCTTCATCGACCCGGAATTTCGCTTTCTCGCGGAAGGACACGAGGTAACGCGGCACGTGTTGTCGATCGTGCGCGGCATTGTTCCGCGCGTGGCTCGTTCGTTAACGCCCCTCGGCTCCATCCCGTGCGCGAAACGTGACAAACGTTACCGTTGCTGCACGTGCACGCCGCGTGGAAACTCGTTCCACTTTGAGGCGCGCGCGCGCGCGCTTTCGCGTAGCGCGGAGAAAAACCGGCCGGCGCGCCGACTGATTTCATAAATCCTACGTTCGAGCCATTAAAATCACCGGCGGCCAACTAATAATCCTTTTGCGAAATCACAATTTGACCCACTTTGTTGATACGAGCACGAGCGCGGCGGCTCTCCGCCGCTTCGAAACGAACATCGACGTTTATAGCTCGGCCTAACGAGATCCTAAGATTCAGTTTCGTAAAGGCAATTTAAGTCACCGTATAACGCTGATCGAGTTATGCCTTTGAACCGCGCCCGACCGCGATTTTCGTGCGACAAACGCGCGCCTCAGGCTACTTTGTCGCTATTTCTTTCCCTTAATCCTTATATGGCGCAATTTAGTTTTTAATTTAATGTATTTATAATATATATATTTATACGATTATTTAAAGACACCTATAAATCGATAAATGTATTATTCAAATTTGAATGTGACTTAATCTTTTTTTAGTCATCCATGCGAGACCGATTGTAAGAATTACTTGCAGAGGGATCTCGGCAGGCCGAGGATCACGGCGTCACGAGTTAAGATTAAATCGGTAATCCGTCGTCGATTTGTGGCGCGGCGTGGATCGCGCGGAAATTTATAGCCGAATATAAATGTGTGTCTGCTTCGAGGCACGATATTTAAAGTACGAGCATCATATAAATCGCCAAACCGTTTCGCAAACGATTTATACATAGCGTTTCCGCCATTTAAAATTGATTTACACAATAAGCCTGTTGCATGAATTCCAATGATCGTTCCGCCCTTTCCGCGAACGGATATTGCGGATGTTTTATCGGCTATCGGCCGTCCGGACGTTTACGGCTAATTTCGGATTTATCGTTAATCGGCCTTCGCGGTGCGCGAATCGCGATACACAGTCAGATTAATTCGCGATGTCTTCTTTCGGAAGGCAGAGGATAAACGCGCGCTGTGGAGTTGACGGCTCACGATAAATTTTCAATATAAATTTTGTTTAAGTGAGCCTAATTAAATTCTATCATTTCTTTTATTCCGCGTCTTGCACAAACAATCCGGGACAAATTTTGCAAACTATTAACTACATAAATTATATTCGCGAGTATCGCTCCGCGATTAAAACTTTCGCATTTTCCACTCGTTGCAAAGATATAAATGCAAAAAATATTATAAGAGTGAAACTTTATAAATGAAGAAAGTATAGTGTACATAAATGAAGAATATAAATATAATTGAAGAAAGTACAGTAAAATAAGTTCCAATTAACCGACCAGTTCTGAATGAAGAAAAAAAGCATATCCAGTCACAACGACGAAGCTATCCAATAGCGGTTACTGGCACGGATATTTCTCTATTGGTGTTACGGTATTGTAGTGCGGATTATTATAAAATCGCTCTTCGGTCGATCAATAGCTATATATAGTCAGTGACTGTAAAATCGTTTATGCAATTATCACGGTGCACTTGTCATTATGTGCGATTTATGATTTCTATGTATCCGCGGTTTCACCGCGTAATAGAGACGATAAAACTCGTGCAGGAAGGCATGCTTTGCGTATCTCAACGACTTCCGTAATGTGCGATACAAATCAATCGAGAAATTTTCTCGTTGGACGCGTATCGTCTATACGTCCGCGAGGAAATCGATTATGGACGTAACTATTATAACGTTTATCAAGTCGATTCATTCACCGGTAAGCTCGTGCTCGCCTTGGCTGAGATCAATCTCGCCCTCGATTTCACTTGTTATGCATCCCGCCTCTCTGGAACGCCTACTACTCGGTGTCAGGTTCGGAAACCGGTAGTAATTCGCGTTCGACTTAATCAGCTCAAAACTGGGACAGTTTATAATCTTATTGACACCACTATCGATACTCTCGTAATGTTCTCTTCCTCTCTATACTTTCCTCTAAATAAATCTTCCGAATTTCTCGTTTTCCTTCTCTCTCTCCCTCTCCCTCTCTCTCTCTCTCTCTCTCTCTCTCTTTCTTTCGTTTTATTTATTCTAATCACTTCAATTATTAACATGCACCGTAAACATACGCTTCACGTTGTTTGTAAATGTAATTAAACGTGCGTTAATGATACATTCAACATATGTGTAGAAGAAAAGTGGCAAAGCTTGTCACACTCATGTCACTCGTCACATGAAAAGACACGAAAAACCTCATCGCGATTACGGAGTATTTATGAGATACCGTACGAATGGATAGCCTCGGAAATTTCATGGTTTGGTACAAACCGTTACTCAAACACGTCGTGGCATCGGGATGTTCAAGTCTGTTGAATTCACGATCAAGACTTCGCTGGATGTAATCTTGATCGAAGTTTAATCCTTTGCGGTCTGAGATAATATCGGTAGTGGTTGGATATTAAAAAATTTCTCTCATAACGATATTACACATCGTTGGCTACGCGATAACCAATTTCCGTCAGGTATAAAAAAAATTCAAGGATGGTAGGTAGGAAGAAATCGATCACGTACGCACCCGCACGTGTAGCATCGACGATTAACAAAAATATTAAAAGACTAGAGCTATAAATGAGACATCAACGTCGATACACGGAAATATTTGGCAAGCTAATTAATCACATGCGCGATACATGATAAACGTGTTTTGCGGCCTGTTTTGATTAAATATTCATAGTTTCTATTTATCTTGCCCGACTCAAAATTTGGTTTGTAAAAACGACGTGTAATCATACCCGCCGATATCATCAGTCGATCAATCCTTTCAACAGAATGTAATATCGGATTAACTAATCTGAATATTTTATAAGTGGGCACGATAATCGTATTCGTATGTTAATCTCTCGTATGCTAATCTTTCGAGAAGAAAGAGCGAAACGCGTTCGATAGTCAAATCGTTACGCGCTCATCGCCAAATACGTGTCACGCTATATAGATTACTCAGATCGATCTCATTATAACGAAGGTCAAGTAAGAGTGAATTCCATCGGCGACTTTCATGTTGTCTGACGTAACGAAAAGTTATTTTTATAAATTTCATCATGTTCAATATCCAGCTTATTCTGAAATTAAATGTTATACTAATGCTATAGTTTGGAAAGATAATTTAACGTGCTCTTTCAATGCAATAATCCTGCTTAGATGTCTTTTTGCTAGGAATTCGTAAAAGTGCCAACTTCGACTCTGGAAAGACAGCGTCCGATCCTGCGAGCGGTCATTAATTCTCGATCGCCAAAGAGGTTCCTATAAAGGTTCTACGACACGACCGTCGTGACGAGCAAGCCCGACAGACTCAACGCGGGATATTGTCGCACAATTAACATTTCGCTCGTCTCGATCGTTTCTCAGCGTTACGTCATGGCCGTTAGTTTCTATCTTCTTAACGAGCTAGTAATAACCATTCGGAGTGGGCTCCTTGATTTACAACGCTTGACGCTTGACGAACAATTCGTTTAGACCGGCTGGGACTCTTGAGTTGGCTACTTGGCTACCACGCTACTTGGTGCATGAAATTATCCGTCTGCGATTGAGAATTCTTGTTCACGCTATGCGCTACTGTGTTCGATTTGCCGACATTAAACCAGTCGCAATGTTGGTAAACTGGAGCAGATCGCTGATTAAGTAATGATAGACCACGGTCGCTGCGACCGTTATTCGTTCTTTGCCTCAGCAATTCCACGAGATCATAATCCGGTTGCGAAGCATCGCAAACGGATTTCATTTTGCAGGTTGTAAAAAAAATTTGTTACTTTATCATCGTAGCAAAAA
Source organism: Temnothorax unifasciatus (assembly GCA_030770225.1). Taxonomy (NCBI): domain Eukaryota; kingdom Metazoa; phylum Arthropoda; class Insecta; order Hymenoptera; family Formicidae; genus Temnothorax; species Temnothorax unifasciatus. The sequence goes on from JASTWK010000361.1 coordinate 103,393, forward strand.
AATTTACGATAAAGAATAAGTTATACAGTAAATTCTTACTTTATTTATTTTAAAATAAACAGCTTTTTATACACGATTATATATGGAGGGGTAAGTCATAGTGGTGTAAGTCATTTTTTTTTTAATTTTTTCTCGCGTGCATAGATGCAATCTATACAATATATAAATTGCATCTATGCACACGCAAAATATGTTTAAAAATTTGACTTACACCACTGTGGTTTTTACCCCTCCATATATAAACGCATACTTTCCATAAAGATATTATATATACAATAAATATATATTTGTTCTTTCTTAACTTTGATGTATATATTTATTTAAATAATATGTAGAAACAAATATAGGTATATTTATGATTTAAGTAGTGTAATAATTACTGATTCTAATCAAATAATTTATTAACAGACTAGAATTCATTTTGCATTATCCAAAAACCAAGTGCTAAGTTAGACCGAATACTGTTGGGCGAATAAATATCACTGCACTATATATTTAGCCGAGCTTGAATTAATTTTCCACCGCGTACAGATTCCCGTAGAATTGGCTTGCGTGGAACTTCGCTCTCGATGGCAGGCACGCGGTCGGACCCCCGATCTACATATATTCCATCGCGACTGACACGTTCAATTTGCCGCGTTCCTGTGACGTGCAAAACGGCGGATAGCAGAATGAATGGGGAGAACGAGGCGGAGCGCCGCGTTTTTTTTTCCCCGCAAGCTCGCTCGCTCGCTTGCTCGCGCGGCCGATCTGCCGCGGACATGATGAGGTATAAATGATACGTGTCAACGTGCCAACACGGAGAGACGGCCGATCCCTGACCATCGTTCAACGTAGAATTGCGTAATAGTCCAAGAGCTGACGACACTTTTGGCCAAGTGATTTTATAAATCACGATTTTCTGTTATAACCTGCGTGGACGACTCTCCTTCGATAATCCGAACACCTGGCTGGCCGTACTTGGAGGGTTTAGAAATACGCAGGTGAGAAAAAAAACGGATTTTCAAGTCATAGTATAAGTCTTAATTTTTATCGGATATTGATAATTGATCACTCAGGAACATGCAAATAAATTGCCAGTTCGATTGCTCGGGGGGAATTAGTCGCCAGGCTTAATTAAAAATAATTAAAAATAATTATTTTCAAGTCATACTATAAAAGCTGGGTTTTTTTTACTAACAAGTATAGTGCTAACACATACCACCCAAAAAAAACCAAGTGAAAATTTTGGTGGCAACATCTCTAAAAAAATTATTGAAAATGCACAAAGCCGGCGGAGGGGTCTGACGGTTATATCCGGCTATTAAGATATTAACCACTATAACTTTAACTTCGCAACAAACGCAACGCTGCGCCAGCAAAGCCATTTTTTTATTTTCACACACTATTTATTATTTATCAATCTTTTCATAAATTGATACGATAATGATAGTTAAAATACACGTTTTTAAAAACTCATGGACGTTAAAAACAATTGAGGCCATCATCAGACCCCTCCGCCGCGTGCCGGCTTTGTGCATTTTCAATAATTTTTTTAGAGATGTTGCCACCAAAATTTTTACTTGGCTTTTTCTGGGTGGTATGTGTTAGCACTATACTTGTTAGTAAAAAAAACCCAGCTTTTATAGTATGACTTGAAAATAATTATTTTTTATTATTTTTAATTAAGCCTGGCGACTAATTCCCCCCGAGCAATCGAACTGGCAATTTATTTGCATGTTCCTGAGTGATCAATTATCAATATCCGATAAAAATTAAGACTTATACTATGACTTGAAAATCCGTTTTTTTTCTCACCTTCGTACTTCTAAACCCCCCAAGTACGGCCAGCCAGGTGTTCGGATTATCGAAGGAGAGTCGTCCACGCAGGTTATAACGGAAAATCGTGATTTACAAAATCACTTGGGCAAAAGTGTCGTCAGCTCTCCGCCTATAAGGCAGGCCCCATTTTCTGCTTGCGTCTCGCGTCCTGGCTCACACGGCCGGTGCGTGAGGAGATTCATGCCCTTATGCCGTCGCCCATTTCGCATGCAAATGTCCGGCCGTCCGCCCGCGTAGCATGAGGATCACAATAAATAACGATCAACAGACAAATTACCACCCTACGTGATTTTTTTACGCCATGTACGAACGGCCCTCTCCCACTCTGCTTTTTTTTCCTCGAGCCTCTGATACGCATGTGTATGACTCGTTACATGCACGTATGCATTGCGTGTCCCTGTATGATATTCCATGTTACATATACACGTTGTCGTTGACGCTCTCATACCCCAGTATATGTTTGTTAATATTCTATACACTAATAATTGACGAAGAATATAGCACGTAAGTAGCATCCACAATTCATTATACTAATATTGCATATAATTCGGGATCGCTGTAATGACATTTATTTCAATCTCATTTTTGACTCACAAGTAACGATTGAACCTCCTTAAAATTATTGTACACAATGTTTTAATTAAGAAGGAAAATCCGTGTGAAGTTACATCATTAAATAATAACGTGTGTTTGCTGTCTCTTTGTGTACATACATTAGCCATCATATTATACGTATAAATGTATGTAAAGTTTTTCGTTTTTCGTGATGTGAAAATAATTTGTTTTCCGACTTTGAAAAAAAGAAAAGAGAATCATTTTTCCATCAAAAACTAATTAATTTAAAAAACGAATTAATAATTAAAGAATTCGGGCAATACTTGATATTCTATATAAACATGTTGCGACATCACATTATTGAATGACTAATCCGTAATAAGATTAATTATACCTATACACATTAATTAATACATTAATCTATTAATAACAAAAATTATTATCTGATGATTTTGAATAACAATGCAATGAAAGATTTGTTTTTAATCTAGAGTAAGTAAACAATTCAAGAAAATGTATACGAGAAGTAAGAAAATTCTGCAAGAGTAATCGCAAGGGCGTACATCTTCGATAACGAAGAAGCCGCGCTTCGAAATTCGCTATCTAACTAATTTCGTGCTTATACAATCGGAAGGTAATCGGAAATTGAAATGGCGAAACGACGATAGAGATACTTGAGAATTATTTTCTCAACGCGTTCAATCTTTCCCCGCAACAGGTGGCCGTACCAGATCCAGCGTTATTGACAGAGACAAACGACTTAGGAGAAAACGAAGATCAAAGTTGGATCGCGTATATGGATACGTTGTCACTCATCAAGAAAAAAAGCAGCATGTGCATTCCGTGGCCGTGTTTGCGAGAAAGTAGTGTGATCACTTCTGGAGCTGGCAGTGCAAGGACACTTTCGATCATATCGAAGATCGACAGACAGATTTCAACTCAATGTTGCGACATGAATGAAACGATGTTTACGTTGATTCGAAGATAATACTGAAAATTGTTAAGTGATAACCGATCAGGACTCCGAGGTTTTAAAATATGCACTGCTGAGGACTTCAAAGTCGAGTAGAAATAAAAATAAGAAAATTTCTGATTTACGCTTAATAGAATTATTTAGAAGCAAAACAATTAATGATATTTATCTAAAAATTTCTGCGAAAACGAATTACGACGCCGTACAAACGCGTTTCTCAAAAGCAGGGGAAAAAGAAATTTTAAAAGAGGTCGAAAGGGATGTGCTTCGAGAGAAAGCTGAAAGCGAAGAGGAGTGACTCCACAGAAATTCAGTATAACGTGTCAAAGAGCACAAATATCGTACAGAATGTAATTGAAAAGTCGTCTACGATCGAAAATGGTTATCTGCCAATCAAACGCGCTGTTTATCATTAATTCGTTCATCGACACGTTAAATGTTGCGGGATAAAATCTCTATGCAAATAGCAAAGAGAAAATCGGGACAACTATCGATCAATCGCGTGATTCGCGTGATCGCATCCACTACGGAGGAGTCGCGAATTCGAGAATCTTTTCTCGTCAGTTAGGCACTTATTCCATTGATCTTGATAACGATCGCGTGCGAACGCACACGCTAGCTTGCCGTCAAATTGTCAACGACCGCGTTTCTCGATCGGATATTGCGATGTAAATCAGGTAATAAAAACGTCGACAGTACGGTAAGTAAGGAAAACGCAAGATCTCAAGGCGTGTACCAAGACGAGGATTATCACTTTCTGCTGTTGCTTTATCGACAGCTGAACGAAATGCCGTTTGCGAGGAAAATGAAAGTGAAGCGAAGATACAAATAATATTTTACGAAGAACTACGCGCGAGAATTTGCGATCCACACACAGCGGCATGAGAACAATCCTGCGTTATGTAGTTCTGGGAGTAGGAAAGAGAAAGCGCGTTAGATTATTATTAAAATATACAATGTAACAAATCTTTTTAGATAAATTATTCAACTTATGTATATATTTTATACACGTATCTAATTAATTAACTCTTGAAGCTAGAATTTTTATGATCTAAAGATTATCGATATAACATTTTTATTCTCATGTAATATATCTTTTCTGCACTTCTATCATGTCTCGGTAAATTAACGTAATTAAAACATTGTGTATAATAATTTTAAGAAGGTTCAATCGTTACTTGTGAGTCAAAAATGAGATTGAAATAAATGTCATTACAGCGATCCCGAATTATATGCAATATTAGTATAATGAATTGTGGCTGCTACTTACGTGCTATATTCTTCGTCAATTATTAGTGTATAGAATATTAACAAACATATACTGGGGTATGAGAGCGTTAACGACTCGAGAATCGCTTATTCTACGCTGGGACCTGAACTTTGTGACGATAAAGCCTTCAATCCACACGGTAAAGTCCGATTTTTAAAGTCTTTACACAATCCTTGATGTTTCATTTATCAAATGCTAGTTTTCAAAGTCCTAAAAGTTAACTATTTGTGTACTAAACCAGTGATAATCTACCTCGGAGAGACTTTCTCCATAAGGATATAGGCTAAAAGTAATCAACTTCTGAATAACATTACAAAAAAACTATACGGTCAATATTGCTCAAGTTTTGCGATTATTTGTGTAAAGTGTTTATGTAAATCATATTAAAAAATGAAGGCTTTCAGTTAACTTTCGAGTATAGAAAGCTTATTGTCACAAAGTGACAAGTTCTAACCTATAATGTTGGCCAAATAAACAATTCCCGAGTCGTTGACGGTCTCATACCCCAGTATATGTTTGTTAATATTCTATACACTAATAATTGACGAAGAATATAGCACGTAAGTAACATCCACAATTCATTATACTAATATTGCATATAATTCGGGATCGCTGTAATGACATTTATTTCAATCGCATTTTTGACTCACAAGTAATGATCGAACCTCCTTAATGGCATTTCAGAACAATTAAATCTTTTTGTAAATTATATGTATTATTATAATGATTCTTATACAATCTTAATATATCTTTTTATCACTTTTTATTACCTCAAAATGTAAATTTCCATTGATGTTACAGATACGTATCACGGATAATACTTTCCTTGCCGAGTTCTCAAGACACCATATTATCCACAACGTACTACCGTGAATCTGATAAACGTATTATATCACGAAGAAAGCTTCCGCGATGCACTTTCCATCAAGTTCTATACCGATAAATACAAGAAATCGAATTCGGTGTTGTAAGAGCACTTCCTTCTTTTCCAAAGCGTAATAGAAAATCAGACAAGAAGAAAACACAGTTCACGGCAGAGCCCTCTGTCTTAAGTTTCCGCCTGAATTTAATTATTTTCGAGCGCAAAATGCGGTATAGAGATACCCGATGACAAATATGAAAAGCGGCCTGGGGGTCATCGCGTTATCGTTATCGCGCGCAACGGCATCGGGAAAAACAAGATCGCGAACTTTTCTCTCGCGGTTTCTTGTACACTTTCGCGTACGTCTTCGTCGAATCGCGGATTAATTGCGCATACGACGCGATCCGTAGGCGTAGGCCACGACGCGTGACACCCGCGGCTCACGCAGCACACGCGATTGCGTAACGCATCGGGCACACATGTAAACGTAATTATATATTTGCGTGCGTGTGCTCACTGCTTGAGCTTCCTAGTTAACCTATTCACCTCGTGGTAGACGGGGTACGGTGAATAAAAGGGGAACGCACAGGAAAAAGGAGAGAGCGCAAGAAAAGGAAAGAAAGGGTCCCCGCGTTGTCTCTCACGGGAGCACGTCGAGCTTCATACGGTTCTTACCGAATGCATTGTCAGTGCATTCTCGCTATGCGGATGTCACGATATCAAAAACCCTTCGCTGGGAAAAGATGTTTGCGAGTTCGCGAGATTTTACGTGGACATTCAGAACGGACATTCAAACGGTTTGATTTTGCATCGCGTATCACCCATTCTTGAGTGCCGTGTTAGATTCGCGAAATTAGCACAATTTTTTAAAATTACTCACCGGCCGATGCGCAACAGCGGAGATGCTAACACTGCATTGATCTGAAACATAAATATTTTTACATTAAACCAGTGCCAGATAGTCGATACTTAAAGTAAATAATTATCGCGCCCGTTAAATTCTTAAAACTGGATTACACTTTAACACATAGCTGATTTTAAAATACTAATTCAAGAAACGATCGCGGCCGCTCCAAGTGGCAGCATATTTACGCATTAACATCGTTCGTATAATTAATCCGCGAAAAATTGTACAAGTAATATTACAACCGTGTAAATATCGCTACATTCGCGACGTAATATCTCTTCTCACGTACGCCGGAGATCGAACCCCGGCGAAATTGCGCCGAATTTAAACCTCGAACGGTATTGTAAGTGTAATGATTCGAGTATAATGTAATGAATCACGTCGCGCGCTTCAGAAAGTGGCAGAGTCCGCCACAGGACAGCAAAATAATAAACGAATAACAATAGGTTTGTTCGCGTCGCATGCCCCACCATGCTCCTAATCACTCCAACGCACTCCAAAAACTCATCTGCTCCAATCGCCACCTTTTATCCGTGATCCAAGTGCTCTTGGTGTTTATTGGAGTATACGACGCGAACAAACCTAATAAAGTACTCACTCCACGGTTGCTCCGCCGTCACCTGATGCCTCCCAGACCTCCTCCTCCTCTCCGTGGTCCTCCTCCGGTGTCGCATCTCTGTCGGCGCACTCACTCACGAGCGAAAATCCAGCTGACACAACTACAGTACTCGCTGCACCGATACCAGCATCTCCCTCATGTAATCTGAAAAAAGTACAACCAAAAATCTATAATATATCTAATTATATGCTCAAATTATATGCATAAAAAAGATGGTATTAAAAAAGTATGTAAAAGTCTTCTGCATGCATAATACAAAATATATGTATTGTGTTTGTATTGTGTAGATTAAATCTGAAATAATAAAATATACCGGTAGGTTGTATTCAAAGTCTTTCCATGCTTCTGCCTATCTGTCCAACCGCTGCACCATCACCTTTTTCACCAAAAGTTGTGTTAAACCGTGCTTAGTGCCCTGACAAAAGATAAAGAAATAATAATTATTATCATAGATATTAAGTTACGTTTAAGACATTATACAGAAACGTACATAAAATTAAATTAACGCTCCGTGTGTAAACGTGAGTCAACGGCGTCCGAGCCAAAATGATATCTGTTCGTAACTGTAAAACTTTTAAGCCTGCCAGAAAATATTAAATAAACAATGTTCAGCAAAATAACTATAAAATCGTCAACTACAATGCAGAAAGATGTTTTGTGAATTTTTCCAGATTTTTAAAAATACATCAAAGTAGAGAAAATTAGCGTCGAACATGACTGACCCACGTATGCACTAGGAAAGTACCGAAAAAATGTGTGCATATGGAGAGTTGATACAAGCACAACTTTTTATAACGCCAACTTTTTATAAATGTAATCAGTACATCGATACAGCGTGACTTATATCGTGTAAAATAAAATATTTTTATAGCAAACTTATAAAGTACTGATACAAACAATACTTTTGCTAAAATCTAATATTGCCGTTAATAGATCGTTAATTAAACGTCGCGGCGTTACACGATTTAGAGTCCGCTCGTATCCTTTATCCGTATTCCGGAAAACCACGGTAACTTATTCATTCTGAAGCCGCGCGACACGACGACGACGGTAGCGCGAGACGCAAATCAAGTTGACGATTGAAAAAATCGAGACCGATCGTCCGAAAGAACGTAAGCAAAAGTCAGTATTATAGAACACATTATATATATGCCTCGGTATCCGTATTAAATTCCGCAAAGCACATGTATTAAATAAACATTCGATTTATCACAGTTTTCCGTAATCTGAACCGACGATTCATATATTATTCGAGGTTTATCTTCATTTTGCATATAATAGAAAAAAGAAAATATCTTATTAATTATTTCGGCTCGTGCGAAAAAAAATTATTTCATTTTCAGATCCAATTAATTTCTAAATTAAAGAAGACATAATTATGTTAACTTCTTAATAGTGATCTTCTTGATCTTAGCACCAATAAAACATTATTCTTCGCATATTTTTCCCGATTTATCGTTAATAAACTTCGGTCGGATTTCCGGCAGATGCAAAAGGAAAGTAACGTGTGTGGCGCAGAAACAGTAAGAAACGTTAGTTACGCTCTATGTGCGTCGAATCAATTTCAGAGATGTTTCAATCGAAAGGGGAAGAATAATAGCATGGGGGTAAACTAAATTTATATCCCCGCATCTAATTTTCACAACGGTATATAGTCTGCAGACCGTAGTAGACTTCGGCCCGTATTCTCGGTTCACTTTTATCGATAAATGCGCGCATTTATTTCTAAGATTCTACAGTACATGTAACGTAAACTATATGTTAAATGCGCGCATTTATGATAAAAGTGAGCTGAGAGTACGGGCCTTCGCCTATTGTTTATTGCTTCGTACGCTTTGATGTCATCATAGCATGCGGAGAGACAGCGACCGCGACAGTGCAACTCATTTACGTGGAATCGAATTATCGTTAGTTACTACAAATCCTCGTTTACGCGGAGGAATTTATCGTAAGTTACTACATATCCCCGTTTACGCGAAGAAATTATCGTAAGTTACTACAGAAGTAACGCTCGCGTATAAATATTTGTCCCGTCACCCGAAAAAAAAAAAAACGACCGCGACGAGCGTCTTCCAGGAAAACGGCGCCGACGGGAAACATGGCGGATGTATTATCGCGCTCGCGACGAAAACCGCGCGAGCTTCTCGACGGGCGATCGCATTCGCGAGCGCAATTACTCGCGTCGAACGAATATGAAGCGTTGCGTACTTACAGGAGAGGCGAGGCACGGTACTCGGATACGCGATAAGCGGCCATGTCGGCTGTTCTTATTGCGAGATCGTCAAACGCACTCGCGAACACTGTCCCCTCCGTACCTTCGTTCAATAGAGACAAATACGATATTATCACATCACATGCACACATCACGCTCGTTCGCGACCGAATATACTATTACGTCGAATACGTCGATTCGATCACGATCGAAGCTGATCGAAGGTCGGAAGGAAGAATCCACGCCGCGTCGCGACGTCGCAGCCGTACCGCGCGGTGTCCTGATGGGAACTGTCCCCCACCCCTTGGCCCTTACATTCCTTCGCGAAGTTGGCGCGGGGCGCGGGGCGCGGCGTACTTGCCGAAATTACTACGCGCGCGCGATAACGAAAACACGCGGTTGGCCCAATAAATAACGGGATGATCCTCGAGCGTTTGAATTCCGAGAAAAGCTAATCATATTATTCGTTATATTATAATAATCATATTATTCGTTATTGTTAATACGTTATCAATTATTTGATTCCGACTTTAATTATTTGATACCGGAAATTAATATCTGTTGGAGTTAAAAAAAACTAGAAATATAGATAAAATAAGAAAGAATTGCGCATTTATAACTGCAAATATGGTCACCGTTTCCTAACGAACGTTCTCGGCGCCGCGCCGGGTGACGGGCCACCTTGACCGAATGAATCTCGCGAAATACGCATCTCGACTGATCACCCGACGGACAAGTACGCCTTACGAATGACGAGTATCAAGTCACGCGGCTAATTACGGTTCTACTTTCTAATTAAATGCGTCGCGACGCCCGCTCGGCTTCGGAACACGATCCGTTTCTCACCCGAGGCGTCCCGTTAATAACCGAAAAATTGAAATTCGGTGCAACTTCACACCGATGCCACGCGACGCGACTGATTGCCTCACGAAAACGCGACACAAACAACTCACCCGCGTGTAAAACGGAAATTTAATGACGGGAGATACATTAATCCGGCGCGAGATTCACTCTCGGCGAGCCAAGAGACGCGGATTCGCCAATTCGCTTGCGTTAAACGTGAGACTTCTTAAATCAGCGATAAATCAATTAATTCGACGCCACTTGCGAACATCGAGAGACGCGATATAGATTAATAAGTACATACGCAACAAGACGATTGACCGTGGCTCAATTCCGACACTCGTTCGCGGGCAAAGATTCACGATCTTTCTTATTTAATTACAATATGGCTCCTTTTGGAGCGCGATAACGGCCGATAAAGATTCACAACCGACAGAAAACGCGAGAAACACGGAGCGGGCTGAGCACAGTCTCGAATTCGCAGTTCGCACTAATACTGTGCCCGGTGCCGCGACGCGAGGCCCGCGAGCGTGACTAGGCAATAGGAAAATTTTGGAAAGAGTGGGGGAGTGGGGGAAGTACGCCGGCCGCGTCGGGCGTTTCACGTTTCACGATTTCCAGGAAAGCCGAGCCCAAAATCGTAAACAACCTCGGCGATGAGTGCGCGACGAGCAGGAAAGCGTTTACCTGTTCACACGAGGCGGTTTTGACGCGCGGTTGCCGCGCGATTTCTGCCGCGCGAGTTCGCACAAACCGCGCGTGGCAGCGCGCTGTCGCGAGGTGAGGTGCGACAACGCGCGTCTACGCGTGTACGCGAAACATTTATGTTATAAATGTTTTATACATGTTAACATATTTATTCTCAAAATATTCTCAAAATAAAGTAAAAACTAAAAAAGTTAAAGTACATTTTACATATAAAATATACATTAAGTAGCTTGGAATATAAAACTAAAAATTAATTTTTTCCTACTACTAATACTTAATCTTTTTCCGCTAAGTGTTTAAAATTATCCATAAAAACTTAAATTTGCAATAAATTTTCTAGTGATATTTGCAATAAATTTTCTTTCTTTGACATATTCATAAAAATTAATATTAGATATATCGATCTCTTTTAATAATTTTCTTACCAAAATACTTTATTTTTATTGACATTTCTTTCTTTGACATATTCATAAAAATTAATATTAGATATATCGATCTCTTTTAATAATTTTCTTACCAAAATACTTTATTATTTTTTATTGACATTATATCTAATATTAATTTTTATGAATATGTCAAAGAAAGAAAATTTATTGCAAATATCACTAGAAAATTTATTGCAAATTTAAGTTTTTATGGATAATTTTAAACACTTAGCGGAAAAAGATTAAGTATTAGTAGTAGGAAAAAATTAATTTTTAGTTTTATATTCCAAGCTTTTTTTTCTCGTCGTATCTTCATGTCTGAAGAGTCGTGACCAATATTCCAAGCTACTTAAGGAGGTTCAATCATTACTTGTGAGTCAAAAATGAGATTGAAATAAATGTCATTACAGCGATCCCAAAGTATATGCAATATTAGTATAATGAATTGTGGATGCTACTTACGTGCTATATTCTTCGTCAATTATTAGTGTATAGAATATTAACAAACATATACTGGGGTATGAGAGCGTCAACGACTCGGGAATTGCTTATTTTGCCAACATTATAGGTTAGAACTTGTCACTTTGTAACAATAAGCTTTCTATACTCGAAAGCCAACTTAGAGCCTTAATTTTGTAATATGATTTACATAAACACTTTACACAAATAATCGCAAAACTTGAGCAATATTGACCATATAGTTTTTTTGTAATATTATTCAGAAGTTGACCACTTTAGCATGTACTCTCATGGAGAAAGTCTCTCCGAGGTAGATCATCACTGGTTTAGTACACACTTAGCCAACTTTAGGACTTTGAAAACTAGCATTTGATAGATGAAACATCAAGGATTGTGTTAAGACTTTAAAAATCGGACTTTACCATGTGGATTGAAAGCTTTATCGTCACAAAGTTCAGGTCCCAGCGTAGAATAAGCGATTCCCGAGTCGTTGAGCTCTCATACCCCGAAATATATTTATTAATATTCTATACATTAATAATTAACGAAGAATATAGCACGTAAGTAGCATCCACAATTCATTACACTAATATATCATATAATTCGGGATCGCTGTAATGACATTTATTTCAGTCGCACTTTTGACTCACAAGTAATGATTGAACCTCCTTAATGTATATTTTATATGTAAAATGTACTTTAACTTTTTTAGTTTTTACTTTATTTTGAGAATATTTTGAGAATAAATATGTTAACATGTATAAAACATTTATAAAATAAATGTTTTGCGTACACGCGTAGACGCGCGTTGTCGCACCTCACCTCGCGACAGCGCGCGGCCACGCGCGGTTTGTGCGAACGTTAACGCGCGGCAGAAATCGCGCGGCAACCGTGCGTCAAAACCGCCTCGTGTGAACAGGCTCGTATGTGATTCGTGGTAATTTCAGCGCGCCGATATGCCGATATGCCGATATGCCTTTCTCTTGCGATTGTAATGCGAAATTCATACGCGAAGTGTTTTTAACGTTAATGCAAAAATGATAATGGAACGCTGCCAATGGTCCAATGACCAGGAAAATTCGTTTTCGAAAAAGAAATTCGACTCTCATTGGACCATCGGCTGTTTCGACGTTCGACTCTGACATACGGCGTTATTTTAATCCAGTTGCATATATAAAGGCCGTGGCACATAGAAAAACTTAAGCAGTAAGCAAATCAGCCAATCACAGTCAAGAACTTAAAGCACGGCCTTAAGCGGTAGCGAATCCATACCGTTGATTTCTTACAGCTTAAGTTTTTCTATGTGCCAAGGCCCTAACTCATTTTTAAAGAAATTTTGCGAGTTTACTCGTTTTCGCGTAATACCCGATCGTATTCAATGAGAAGCAATGAGAAGCCGGCGCGGCGCGCGGCGCCGCAAAATCGGTAACAAAAAAATATACACATAGTGGCACTCCCCGGAAAATTCTACCCCTATTTCATATACTTTTGGTAAAATTTCGATTCAGGGGTTTGGGCTGGGCGTTGATGAGTGAATGAGTCAGTCAGTCAGTCAGAACATTTGTCTATATACAATAGATTATTCTTGTCTCAAGATATTAAGTCAATCTTATTTTATTCGACAGAGGAGAGCAGGAATTATTAATTTAATTTTAATATTGTTTTATTTTTATACTTCTTCAGGTTGTGATGAGATTAAACATGTTAAGAATATTTTTTGTTTCGTTATTAGAAATCCTTTCTGAGAGCGGTTCGCGAATTCGTAAGAACGAGTCTTCTACATAGAGAACATATATAACACGTAATTCTAATCCTTTGTAAATGAAAGCAACTTTATAAAATAAATACAAAAGATAAATAAATATGTTAAAGGTATAAAAGTGATATAAAGATCTTGTTTCTTTTTCTTAATATTTTTATGCACTACTCGTAAATCTGTCTTCAACTACGCCTTTTCTCTGATTATGTGTCTCATCTGTAAACTTTCTGTGTGTCGCAGGCTGGTTTTCGGTAGTCTCCAACAACAGTGGTACCGGAAATGCCAGAGTGTACAGAAGAGTCGGTGCCTTGGTGCGCGCCGGAGTACCGGCATTCCTGCTCGCGAAACCACTGCGGGCTTACACGTTGACGCACTCCAAAATGGGTAAGTAATTTTATCAACATTCTGTTTATATCATAGAATTATTGCAGTATAGGTATGTTAAACTTTAACGTCGATGACATAAATTTTTGATCAAATCTCAAAGATGTGAAATGCTTCTTTGATTTAACAATAATTTAGAATTATTTTGATCATTTACATAATGTTTTCCTCGCGTACGCGTTCTGACTTAACCGGAAATTACCCACGTATCTCGCGTCATATCTGGCGCCCGTTGAGTTTATTGTCCTGACCAACCCAAGTCCGCATTTTCCACGGGCCAACTGATCGCGGCTGCGGTTATCACCCGCCTCGATCTGCCTGTGGAAATGCAGCCCGCTATATACGAGTTGCACGCCGTGCATTCGCGTAACCAGCTCGTTAACAATGTAGATACTTTCCCGAGACACGAGAAATTTCCTTTGTAATTCTTTGGGAAAGTAGCATTCGGAGATGGCGATTGTGCATAGAATAGGTGAACGGTAAAGTCCAATTCATATTTTTCACTTGCTTAACGGTAACGCAAGGCTGTTGGTTTCGTTTTTCTTCATATCATTATTTAGACGTAAATAAGTCTCACAATTTCACGATACGCGTGTTGCACGCAGGCGTGTACATAGATCTCGCCTCGCGAATTATTTTCTCGATCTGCAGCGACTGGCCGTGACACGAATGTCAATGTGTTCGTAATGTGTGGCTTTCGCGGCGTACACGTTCGTGCGTTTAAACGCGTACGCGAGGCGAGGCTTTACGCGACAAACGCGTAACGTAATAGGCACGCGGCTCGGTGAAAGCCGTCCTCACGGACGCGCGTGCATAAGCGCCGCGGCCGCGAACGCATATGCACGGGTACGGCTCGCGGCGCGAGCATTATGCCATTACACACGCCGCCGTAACGATTATGGTCACGGCGAAAAAGGAGGAGATTCTTGCGCGAACGCATCCCTCTCGACTCCTCCTTTCGACGAGATCCGGATAGGTCCCGTAAGTTTGCGGCGTCGCGTCGACTCGCGTCGGTGTCCGTTATCTGATGTGTTTATTGTCGCTAATTGCTCGCCACCCCGCCTTTTGATTATACCTACGCATCAGCGTAACGGTACACGATCGATTCATATGGAAATTCACTGGTATGTTCCTCGAATGTCAAGATGATATCAAGCAATTGCTAGCTACTCGAGTTATTACGTTAGAAGCGCGTGGAGATTTTTTTTCAAGAGATGTGCCCTTATAAAACTATACACGGTGTGAGAAAAAGTGAGAAAAAGATTTAAAAATAAAGTTAAAATTTCCGAAGACTATAATACTTCTGTCATGGTGGAAGTTTTAAAATCTAGGAAAATACTGATTAAAAATTCCAATCATATTGAACAATTTACGAATTTACTATATTGATGGTACAAAGAGAGAGAAAATTATAGCACTTTTTAAAAATAACTTTTTATGTATTATATAATTTTAATAATATTTATTTTTAATACGCTTTTTAGAAAAGAAAATTACCTGTATACATAATTCTATGATATATGTTAGTAATTAAAACAAATTAAAAAAATTATTTCCTGATATTGTTATCTAACATTTCAATCTACCGCGTTGCATAATGTATCTGATAATCTTGTTTCTGTGAATATACATATATTAACGTTAATGAGCTAATTAGGCATTCGCACATTATTCACTTATCATATGCCGAGTCTATCGTAATGGTAAGATTTATTTTCATCGGCGCCAATAAGTTATAAGCAATCAATATAATTCTCTTTGAATCTGACGTGATGATTTATTAACATACTCCAATTGCACATATAAGCCGTTTCTGATTTCTTAGAAAAATTAGTCAGTTAAATCTCAATTAAATTTGGCTAATATTTATGGAAACAGTACCACACATCAAGATTTGGGTCAATTTCTGTTACAGAGAATGGAAATTTGCGGGCCCACTACACGAAGACGACGGTACGTGCCGGCGAGGTCCTGCGGCTGACCGCCGTTTTTCAGGACACTCGTCGGGCACCGGTCGCCACCGGCGCCTCCGGAATGGTCCCGGAAGGCAAATGCTCGAGATCGTCGGAGCGGGATCAGTACGCCCAGTGCTTGGACTCTCACGGGCATGAGTTGTTCGCGCCGCTCTCGGCCAGAGGCAAGTTCTACGCGACCTGTCAAAGCGGTAGCCTCGACACCGGCAGCGACGCGGTGCTCTACAGAGTTCACTAGCTCGCCAGAAGGGATCTACCCTTGAGGGTAAATTTCATCGCAACATCCACGGAGAAAAGAAGAAGCTAAATTTAGTCGTATAAAATATGGATAACTTACATTTTTTGCAGCGAGAGCTATATTTTAGCAATGGTAGCAAAACCTTTTGTTCTCGCTGCACAAATATAGCTTTCGCTGTAAAAATGTTATCCATATTTTACGACTAGATTTAGCAATAACTACTCTTTTTTTTCGTGTCATGAGATTAATTAACCAAAACGATACGATCCGCGTGTATGATCCTCAGGTACGTCTAGTCGCTGGACCCCTGCCCGTACCGTTGCCGCGAGATTACAGCGGTCTGATGCAGTTGGAGAACGCGACCAGAGGGCCGATAGTTCTCGGCTGCGCGGTACCGCTAATGCCCGAAAAACCCTTACCCAATACAACGGTGCCGGAACTCCTAGAGCTCGTCGCGATCGGTCTAACCGCGCCTCGGGTGAAAAGAGCACGACTCGGATGCCCTTCTGAGGCGAGATTGCTTGCTTCGCCGAAAATGCAGCGATTGCTCTCAGCTTGCAGGTAAGAATCTTAACTGCGTGGAAAAAAGACATTGCTTACATAATGCGATGTATTAATTAAAGTAGACCCCCGTATAACACGGGGGATACATTCAGTGTTGTATGAATCTGTATTATACGAGTTACATAGATTAGATGTAGGTATACATATATGGAATATGTTTGCATGTGGAAACTTATTTATAAAGGATGCAAGGGTTTATTATAAAAAAAAAAAAACGTAAAATGAATATTAAAGATGTAACAGTATAGTATATTGTGTTACAAGTGCCGTAAGATGAAAATTCACGGGTGCGGAGTTGACGCACGAGCCGAAGGCGAGTGCGGTCACCGCATCCGTGAATTTTCATCTTTACGCACGCGTTGCACACCCTATTTTGTGCCACAAGTGCGTGGAAAGTGGTGCATCGCGCACGCGTAGCGTGCGCGATGTGCCACTTTCCATGCACGTGTTGCACAAAAATATTTTTTATTTCACTGTTACATCTTTCATTTATTTCTCAAAATTCAGAAAATTTTTCTATTACATGAATCTGTGTTATATGGAGGTCTCTTGTACTTAAACTATGCAGTATTAACATAAGTTTCAAAATTAAACTTTTAATAAATGATTATTACAATTGGATAAAACATGACAGGATTAATAAAGACAATATAAAAAGATGATTTTATACAAAGTTAATTAGTTTAAGAAAATATAATAATTCCGTTAACAGAAGATTTTTTCTTAATAGTCGCTAAAGTTTATATTTCATGAAGAATTGATACAGAGTTAATTTAGTTAATCTAGTTTCTAGCGCTTATATTATTAATCTCAATGTAATAAAAATTTGAGGCATTTGATTCTTAACGCGATTGAGAACATTTTTTTTCATTAATCGTTTTTTAAGTAATTTATTACATTATGTATGAGATAAAAAGATAAAATGGAAATGATCATGCATCTTGGTATCGCTTTATAGAAGAGCCTTAGACCAGAGGGCGACCGAACCTCGAGTCGCCCCGCCGAAACCGGCGTCCAACAATAGTCAGCTGAAAGAGCTGCATTTAAAGGAGATTAAAGCGAAGCCCGAGACGAAACCAATACTGCAGAGCTTGAAAGAGGGTCTGGAGCACATCAAGAAGACGATGATCCGCGACCGGAGCAACAGTCGCAACGCCGGCAATAATCACAGCTTCCTCGACAGGATCTCGAGGATAGCGCAGGGTGGCAAGAGCAGAAACCCGGCGAAGAAATCGGCGTCTTTCACGTTCGCCGTACGACCGGAGATCGGCATGCGATCGCCGGAGAGATATGCCAGTTTGGAATCGGAAACGAATCTGATGCAGGCATCGCATGCGTCGTCCAGGCAACAAGTGCAGCGTTCGATCTCGACGAGCGTCCTCGAGGTGCAGACCAATAGTCCGGACATGGATCCACCGTACTCCAAGGTGAGGGACAGCCTGACGCCGTTGCCTCCCACCCCGCCGCCGAAACCGGAGGAGATCTATGCCAAAATTACCATTTTCTATGTCATCGACTATATCTGTCCTTGTATAGACAAAGATATAGACAAGGATAGCACGCTACATTGCACGCACACATACGCACGATACACATCGACATTATACTTTTATATTACGCTTCCAAATCTTGATTTGGGGGGTTTATCGATGTTTTTCTTGTTGTGCAATTCAGGGGAACTTGTTTTCACGTTCGTACCAATGGTATATCTCTTATATGAAATACATCTTGCGACGAGCTGACAGCTCGCCGCAACTCGAGACGCCATATTGGGATAAAAGTAGGATAAGAAAATCTGTACTTTTGTAATTTTTTCTTGTTTTCTATATAAAATCGGAGTTCCCCTGAATCATTAATGTATGTACTGCAATTCTGGAGAAGGATTTTTAATTCTGTCAAATTAATACGACGCTACGTGCCGACAAAAAATGCCGGTAAAAAAGACAGCTCATCACCTTAAAGCATTTTTAAAATGATTATGAACATATTTTATTTTTTAAAACAATATTTCTAAAAGATTTTACAAATATTATTGAATATATTTATTTGCAATCTTTTAAAAATATTTTTGAAAATATTTTTCTGACATGATCTGATGGACATAGAAACATTCTAAAAATATTTTTGTAAATTATTTTAAATTATTTTAATCTTTCTAAAAAATATTTTAAAAATATTTAAAAAACATTTTGTGCTGTATGGGGTGTCTCTTGATAATAAAATTTAAAGTATCTAATAATAAAATCTAAAGAAGCATCTTCTGTCTAAAATCTATTTACTCTGATACGTTGTAAAAGTTGAAAATGGAACAAATGATATATGACTTTCGTAGATTTGTAAAACGCTGTCTTGATAATTAAAATAATAAAGAATTTCAACTAATTAAAAATCTAGATAATAAAGAAATTAATATTTTATAATATTTATATTTATACTTTGTATAAAAATATATAAAAAATGCATATTTCATTTCTCATCAATATACCTGCATTAAAATAATTAAAAAATTAAAGATTAGTCAAGGGAAATATATTAGTTATAGCATTTATAGAAAATATTAAACAATCTGATTATCACGTTTGAGCTTATGAATTTTTGTATTACAGTTTGTAAAGAATTGCAAGGTGCAAAATATTCTTTTATATTAGAACTAATAAAACGAATTACTTTTAAATTTTATTATTAACAAAATTAAATAACTTAAATATGATTCATACTTTATAATATATTTTGCAGATGTAAATTCCTGCAATTATTATTTTATTATAATATTTAGTTACTTATTTAAAAAGATACTGTGTTAATAGCAGGGTTTAACGAAAAATTGATACATAACTGCCAAAAAATTTAAGATATTTTTAGTTTCACTAGCATCGAAATTCGTAAGGTAAAATAATTTGGCGTACTTAGTTTATTTTTGCATTGTAAGAGAATATTATTACAAATTAATTTTTCTGGACAAAATTGAATATTTTCAGTATTTTCTAAGTATTTCTTACATTATTTAGATAAAACATAAATTGCAAAAACTTTGTAAAGAGAAAATTTTTTTTTTCATTCTTCCTTAAAAATTGCATTTAGATGTAATTTTTTATTTAACTTATTAAATTATATACCGAAACTTAATACATTAATTATGAAACAATTTTTCTATAAACATTTATTTATAAACTTTTATAATATATGTATACTTATGAACTATGCACAATATACGCACTACGCAGTTAGATGTAATTTACATATGTATAAGTGAATGTATGATTAAAACAACATTGGAACTTTATAAAAACAGTAACTTTTGCTAATTATTGTAATATATTTAATAATATATAATACTAATATAATAATACTAAAATGCCATTAAAATTGTTAAAATAATTGTAATAAAAAGAAAAAAATAAAATGTATGTAAATTCATAGCACTTCAAATTTATCAGTATTTTACTGCGATTTGACATTGCATACGTACTCTTTATTTGATGCATTTGATTTAGTTTGGTTGAAATTGATATCTAAATAGATAATACGATGCGAGAACTTAAAAGATTTCATAATGTTTTTTTTTTAGGCAGTACAGCATACATCGCATACGATCTGAATCAAATTAAAATTAAAAACAGTTAAAATAGTAAAATTTAATTTCTATACGTTTTACAAATGCATCAATATGATTGGATTAACTCAACAAAAATTGCAATAAATGTTGAATAATTGTTTTTTGCTTAAGGGGATGCTGGAGTGGCAAGAATTACCGACATTTTTTTCAGGACGCTAAACTTTGAATTGGCTTTACGGAATTGAAATTTTTTTTTTACAGAATTAAAGTACGCATAAAAACGAAGAGTGCTAGCGTTGATTTTACATCAAAAACGAAAAAAAATAAAAAAATTATATGTATGACGTGACAACATTTGCTGCACATAAAAATTTAGACTTTGTACGTATAAAATAAGCATACATCACTCTCGGAAATACAATAAAGAAGAATCCTGTGCTTGCAGAAATGAGCTGCGAGCTTTAGTATAAGAGAACAATAGCCTGAAAATCTCATATGTATTTTTGCATGCGGAGTAGTATTGCGTGTAGTGAGAGATGGCGCAGCAATCGAAACAAGGACAGATGCCTCTCGTTAGACAAGGGCAGATATAGGCCGGTAATATAGAAAATGATAGAAAACGAATTAGAACGGAACTAAAAATGTTCGACATTACCGACATCGAGGAAGTTCGGCTGTCACTCCAGTAACCCCTTAAATTGGAGGTATTGCTTATAGTTTGGTTCGTTTTTCTTTTAAACTTGCGTCTGACTACCCCACGCTCTTGAAATTGCAGATCTCGTGAGTTTTTTACCGATAGTTTGAACAACAAAACCGATCCTTTGTAATCGATCGTGATTCAAAATCTTCCTTCCGTCGAAAATATACGCTGGTTTCATCATATCTGCATAAATCTGAGTGTAATCCAGTTCCTAAAAATTATATAAAATTATGTGGACAATAAAATATTATACATAATTGCACGAAATTTCTTACTTACGATAAATTCGTCCCATTCTGTACATAAAACTATCGCGTGTGTATTCTTCGTGGCGCTGTAAGCATCTTTATAAATACTGATTCGACTTTTTATATCTTCAGGGTTGTTCGTTATGTTTGGATGAGTCAAGTCTTGAATGATTTGAGTTTCTTCAACCTGTGAGTTAGAAAGGCGTCGTGTAACAAGTATAGTACACTTATTATTGACCATGATTACTGAATAGTAAAAAGTATTTTTTCAATTTTTATCTAATGTAAATATTATTATCTAAACTGAGAACAAAAATATGGAAAATACAGGCTATAATTACATACCAAAATATTTAAAAGAAATAAACTAGATTTTTAATTTAAATTAAAAATTTCCAAGATCTTAGAAGTTTAATTTAAAGAGGAATCAATAAAATAAAATTAAAAAAAACATTAAATGCCACTCGTGATAGATTGTAATCAAATTTAAAGAATCTATTATCAAGAACAAGTCTGATCATCATCTGGAATACATTGCACACATAGAAAAGAGAAAGAGCTAACCTTGGGATCATAAATGTGAAGAACAGCGCCTTCGTCCAACAACGTCTTGGCGACGTGAATTGCTGGTGATTCACGCGTATCTCCTGTATTTTTCTTGAAGGCGAAACCCAGCATGGCAATCCTCTTGTCCGTTACAGTGTTAAAGAGAGATTCTATAACCTTCGCAGAAAATCTTGACTTCTGATATTCGTTCATATCAATCACCTGTTGCCAATATGCCGCCACTTCGGGCAGATTTAAGCATTCGCAAATATATACTAAATTTAGAATGTCTTTTTGGAAGCAGGAACCTCCAAAACCGACCGACGCGTGTAGAAATTTTGAACCGATTCGAGAATCAAGCCCGATTGCTCGTGCGACTTCGGATACGTCGGCACCCGTAGCTTCACACACTGCTGATAACGAATTTATACTGGAGATGCGCTGAGCGAGGAAAGCGTTTGCAGCCTAAAATCAGAGTGAATATAAATAAATATTGCAATTTATCAGTTTACTCCTTGAAAGTATTTAAATTTAATTTGATTAAAAAGTTGTAGTGTACATGGTCTCTATCTTATTTGCGGAAATTCACTTACTTAAAAGATTTTATGAATAATATTATAACAATATTAAATTATATACTTTTATAATGTAAGGAACTACAACAGCAATATATGTGTAAGCATGTCTTAAATTAATAAAATTAAAACTAATTAACTAATATTTTTATGAGTTATACTTTATTTTTAAGTAATTCAAATATGTATAACATTTAATTAATTACATAAGTTAGTAAAAATATTGTTTCAATAAAAAAAAATTTAATTAAACATCGCAATTTCCTTTACATTGAATTTAAGTTATTTATTGCGTAATTTATCTACACTTGTGAACAGTATGTTGCAAGACAATCAATGAGATTTACACAGCTTATTTACATATAAAATATATGATTACTTACTAGCTTCGACAGTTCTGAGCTCCATGTATTAGTTGTTAAAATATTTTCTCTTGGAATCCAATGTTCGTAAACTTTACAAAGTTCTTCGATAGCTGCCTGTCCTTCTGGCGAAGACTCTCCGCCAATCAATACTCGATCTGCTTTGACCAGATCTTCTATAGCGGTTCCTTCGGCCAGAAATTCCGGATTTGAAAGAATCTGAAAAAAAATTAATATTCCAGCAAATATGAAGGAGATAAATAATCTCAGTGAATATGCAAATAAATGAATAACGCGCAATAATAGTAAACACCTGAGCGAAGAAAAGGTCATGAATAATACGGTGTAAAGCAAGAGCGTTATCTTGAATGAACGACGATTAATTTAAGCAAGTATGAAATCATACGATTACTATTAGCGGTTCGACAATCAATCAACTACAAGCACAGCAAAAACGCAGTAAAATCTTGCATGCCACGTGTGTTTTATCGAGTGAATTAATTCCGAAAACGCGATTCAACCTTTTACAATTTTCACGCAACATTATGTTACAACGTCGATGTACTTAAATGCATATTAGAAGTAAATATACAGAAAGAGATACAACATCTTAAAAATTAAATGTATTAAATAATGTATTAAATGTATTAAATAGATTCTACAGAAGGCAACTGTTAGAAAAACTGTCGTACACTTTCGTTTAAATTATTGAGTGAAAAATAGTTTTCTTACCTGATAGGAAACACCTGGCTTGTGATTAGCACGAAGGATGTTCATGATACTCTCGGCCGCTCTTACCGGTACGGTACTTTTTTCTACCACAATCTTATCTCCAGTTGCAACTTCCGCGATCATTCTCGCAGCGCTTTCCACATATTTCAAGTCCGCTGCTCTTCCCTTGCCGTTGCCAAAGGTCTTCGTCGGTGTGTTCACCGAAATAAATATCAGATCGGCCTCCTTGATCGCTGTCTCAATATCGGTGGAGAAAAACAAATTTTTTCCACGACATTTTCGTACCACTTCGTCCAAGCCCGGTTCGTATATCGGCAACTTTTGTGAATTCCACTGCGCTATTCTCTCCTTGCTCTTATCAACGACAGTCACTTGAATTTCCGGACATTTCAATGCAATAACGCTGCACGTAGGGCCACCCACGTAACCGGCTCCGATGCAGCAGATTCTTCGGATTCTTGCCATTTTGATTAACTGCAATATTATTTGACGAAACGTTACATTTACAATTAATTATATTTGAAGTTGTACATAGAAAAATCACGGTCATAAAATATTTGGAATAAATATTTGATCATATTTTATATTAAATAGAAGAATATTTCTTGTAACTTACTTAATTGAAAATAAAACATTGGAGCAAAGGAAAATTCAATAGCTTAAATTTTACTCTTTTTCTTTATTTCATAATTACTATTACTGTTAAATCTATTATATAAACAGAAATATATATTACTTTTTCTTGATATAATTATATATTGTTCAAAATTAGAACCAAATAAACAAAACTGTACAATACATTATTTTATAGTTTTATGTCAGATTATTTTTACAAGCATTAATATACGTTTATACGCTTCAATAAATGTTTATGACTTGTGATAAAACTAATCTAATCTAATAGATGATAACAGAAATGTTTACAAAAATTTATATTATTATAAAATATTAAACTAAAAAATTAAACCAGTCATGTGAAATTTATATTGAGCAACTGTTTTACAACACAGTATAGAATTAGATAAAATATGATAAGAATGTCTATGTGAAACTATAATAAAAGTTCATGCAAAATGACTTTTTCGGGCTAACGAATGAAGATTCCAAAGAAAGCATTCTCTCATCTATCTCTATCACAAAAAGGAGATATGTTTAAAATTATCATTGCCCAAATAATGCAAATGCCCGGAAGCTGATAAAAATATATCTGCGAGCTTTTTCAATACGTGTCATGACAACGGAAGACCAAACATGTTATCTACTTGCTTTCTTCCACTCGCTCTATCATTATTTGACAGTATCGAGACCCTTCCGTCTACATTCTTATCCATAATATTACGTGTAATTTATTGTGATACACCAAAATTGTTTTTAATTATTAGAATAATTAAAAGCTATATTATTTAGATCTTAGATAAACATTGAAAAATAAACCGATAAGCTTCTGTTCCTAGGCCTTTGTTTCGGAGCATGATTACGCGCTGCAATATGCTCCAATTAAAGAGATGTTCCAAAGAGTCGAATGTCTTTGTTTTGTTACCTGTTTAACTGAAACAATGGATAATTCTCTGGTGATCAGCAGAAATACGGCATGTAGATGGACGCAATGCTGAATGCGGCGAGTTACGGTCTATCACAATCGTAATGCAGCTTTCACGATGGAAAAACGATTTTGTTCATGAGAGAAAACTGCAGTGCGGCGATGTTGAGTCGCGTTGCACAGACTTCTGCCACTCTGAACTCTTTGGACGCTACGCGTCCGTCATTTCGTGATGCTACGAGGTGTCGAGGCTGCAACCAGGCCGCGCCATTGTGGCCACGTTGCCATGTTAGAGCCTTAGAGCATCACAAGTGACACAAGCGCGTGCGTAAATAATTGGCAACGCTGTATTTCTTTCTGAAATCTTTCATGATGATAATCACACTGATGATCTGCACTTAAAAAAAGGGCACATTTAATATCGGTGCGGAATGGAACGATGAAGATCTGACTTATGAAAAAGTCTATGTATCTCAACAATAGATAGCTTAATTAATTGTGCGGATTTTTAGTATTTCATAATAAACACACGATGGTATGTTATACGTTGAAATTAAGTATTAACGGGAAGTCTAAATATAATAGATTCAACGTATATCAGCTCCGTATAATTTTAGTTGTGATGTCCAGCTGATACACGTTGTCATAAACTAGATGTATTCGTTTTTTAAACGTTATTCTGCAACTAATTAAAATCGTATTTAATAAACGGATAAACTACGTTTTACAAATACATAATATTAAACAAATATTCACCCGACAAAAAAAATTATTTATTTCGAAATTTTATTACTATTTTTTAACTAAATTTGTTTCTTAAGATGCAGTCTATGATTATAAATATTTTCTCTTAATATTAATTTAATATTCTATAAGTATTTGAAAAAAACACTTACCTTGGTGGGATTCGAACTCGGGACCTCTGGATCGTGAGCCAACTGCCTTACGTGGTAGACTACTTCTTAATTTAATGTAAGTGTTATATATAGTCTACATAACCAGCGCAAATATATAATTTTTCAAAAATCATCTTAAGAAACAAATTCAGTTTAAAAAGAGTAATAAAATTTTGAATTGGATATATGATATAATATTTCTTATGTTAATGTCGGGTGAATGTCAGAAACCAGTGTCGGCTCATT
The DNA here is from genome assembly GCA_030770225.1 of Temnothorax unifasciatus. NCBI lineage: Eukaryota > Metazoa > Arthropoda > Insecta > Hymenoptera > Formicidae > Temnothorax > Temnothorax unifasciatus. Next base: position 129,366 of record JASTWK010000361.1, read on the forward strand.
ACGAAATTTTGTGTTCGTAAATATATTTATGAAAAAAGTATATTTATAAAGTTAAAACATCTTTATCAAATCCTTATCAAATCCACTTTATTCTATGCAGAAATTCTTTTGCGCGCGCAATGGAACTAAATATGTTTATTAATCGTGTAATATTTTACTTGTAAAATCATGTGTGTTTATATTATTGACGTTTTAAAGATATAAATTATACCATGTATACAATGGAATTTTCTAAATATTTATAAATGAGATTTTTTTCATAAATTATATACGTTTTTAATAAACATTTCTTTGATTACGTAGATATACGATTTTAAGAAATAAAATAGACATAAGTACATTCTAGAAATTAAACCTTTCTTTTTATATATTTATATACTATTTTTTAACGCATAAAATCCGTTGTGTATTATATAAACATAATAAAAACTGATATCAGTATCGTATATTATACGACTGTATATAAATAAATATTTCGTATACACATAAACTATTTTTCAACGCATAAAAGAGATTTTTTTCATAAATTATATACGTTTTTAATAAACGTTTCTTTGATTACATAAATATACGTTTTTAAGAAATAAAATAAACGTAAATACACTCTAGAAATTAAACCTTTCATTTAGTATATTCATATACTATTTTTTAACGCATAAAATACGTTGTGTATTATATAAACATAATAAAAACGGATATCAGTATCGTATATTATACGATTGTATATAAATAAATATTTCGTATACACATATACTATTTTTCAACGCATAAAAGAGATTTTTTTCATAAATTATATACGTTTTTAATAAACGTTTCTTTGATTACATAAATATACGATTTTAAGAAATAAAATAAACGTAAATACACTCTAGAAATTAAACCTTTCATTTAGTATATTCATATACTATTTTTTAACGCATAAAATACGTTGTGTATTATATAAACATAATAAAAACGGATATCATTATCGTATATTGTACGACTGTATATAAAACATTAAAATTAAACGTTTATCTTTTATACTTATACCACTTTTATACTAATTTTACGTTTAATAAATGTTTAATAAACCATCATGTGTTTATAGTATTTCATAATAAGGAAATAATTGGAGTTAAATTTATATTTGCTAATAGAAACGTTAATAAATTTAAAAAGAGATGATTGACGATGACAATGATTAATTGATTTTACACAAATCAAGATTTAATAACACATTTCTTATGGGAATGTTTTATATTTTGTAATTTTGAAATAATACAACAGGATTGTTTTATTGCGTCATCAATTGTTGCATTGAGAAAATTTAGAATAATAACATCTATGTTTATTTTTCATAAAATTGTGCAAATTTGCACTCTAAAGTTAGTTAATGCATAATATTATTTACAACTAAGTATAATATTTTTACATTGATGATTAACATTTAATATAACGCTTTAACATTTTTTTATGTTACAGTAATTAAAAATTAATAAAATAAGGTATGCAAAATTTAACTAAAACGTTGTTAGAAAGCGCATTGGAGTAAAAGTAAAATCATAACTGTCCGCGCATATATAATACAGGATGTCATTAAAATTTATTATTTCCGATGAAGCAAATATAAGTAATTGAATATATAGTATGTGTGTGTGTGTGTGTGTGTGTGTTTTATTTTAATTTCCCGAGGCAAATATCTTGGAAAATATGGGAGATACAGAAAAACGTTTCAGACAAAAGTTGTAGGATATCAAAAGGGACAGATGATGAACATATGGATTTGAGAGACCTTTTCAAAACCAGGTTAATGTGATCGATGTTTTCTTAAATGGAACCCCCATTTTTTATTGCATATTTACGTAGCTCTTGTCGAGACGTTTTCAAAACACTGTAATAAAGCTCTCTTTCATTAAGAATTTCCTGAGATATTTTAAATTTTGTCATGATATTTTTAATATAAATATGAAATATGAAATATCTCATAAAGTGCGTATTCACTTTTCGATGATTTTACCTTGATACTTTCATATATAAAATAATAAAAGGAATTTTTCAAACTAAAAAAATTGCATCAAAAAAATTTGAAAAATTCTCAAAAATCCTGTGTTATATGTACGGGTTCTTGCACCCGGTATACTGCATACAGATCAGTATGACGGGTTGCCCATTCGTGCAGGCGCACATGGTCGTTTACAGCTATATGGGTTTCGACACATCATAATTATAATTAGTCACATATAATACGCTTGCAACTCGTCATACTGACCTGTGTGTCGCTGCAACACCCTGAATATAAACATGTTTAAGCAATAGTCTACAGTGGACTGACTCCTGTTTCTAATTTTTTCGAAATATATGTAAAATTAATATTTTGTATTTATATAAACACACACACACACACATACACACACAAAAGGAAACAAAAAAGGAATCATGCAAGATATATGTTAATAAATAGAGATAAACAAATTTAATACAAAGAAACTTTCACAAAATACAATAAATTTTATATTTTATTATATTAGTATTTTATTATTACAATGATCAATATTATAATACATTGTTGGAAAATTTGTGTTAAATATAATATAAATCACATGTCCCAAACAATCCACTCAAATTTTTGTGTTAATTTAACATAATATGGATGTGTTAAATGGTAACATCGATACTATGTTAAAATATTTCAACAGAAAGGAAATGTAATTCTAATCGTAATTTGAAGTCAATTATGTGTACAATTAACTTAAGTATTAACATAACTTTTATGTTGTTAAGTTAAGATTGTAAGATAAAATCAACACTCTTTTTCTGTAAATTTTTATTCCCACTTCTGTTATAGAGCAAAATCAACTCTTTTTCTGTAAATTTTAACACATTTAATAATTACATTCAAATTGTGTTATTTTAACATATTTTTTAAATTATTTTAATAATTTTACATTTTAAATTTGTTAAGTTCAATTAACATAACAAGCATATGTTAAATCTACACATGTATCTACTGTGGACGACATTGTTATAATTGTGGAAAACTTGGAGGAAAGGGTTTTGGGCACATTGAATATCCATTTATCGCTTTACAGGCGCTACATCGATGATATTATTATGACAATCCGTTATGACATAGCGTACAGGAAGTTTTATATCACTTTAACAATTACCACGACATACTTAAATTTACTGTTAAATACGAGAAAAATGGTTGCCTTAGCTTTCTGGATCTGATGCTGAGTGTAAAAAACGACATGATTATAACAGATTGGTTTAATAAAAAAACCTTCTCGAACAGGCTATTGTCTTTCTTTTCGAGTCATCCCATTCAACATAAAATAGGAACAATCTATAGTCTGTTGGACAGAGCAATCATGTTGTCACACCCTAGCTTTTACAATAAAAATTTAATTTTTGTTATCAACGTATTACTTGGAAATGAGTATTCCATTGATTTAATAATCTTACATATTAATAAGAGATTGAGGAAGCTTCAGTCTTTCAAGAAAAATAACATATGTAATGATTCTGAATATTCCCAACAACAAAAGAGTTTTATTGTTATGCCATATTTAAAATTTGCTTCAGAAATCATTGCCTCAGCGGTGACTAAATCAGAAAATTCGCTGGGATATCGTATTCTAAATAAATCCAGTAGCATCATTAAAGTCCAGAAGGATAAGAATTCCTATTTTTCTAACAACGATGTGATATACAAATTTTGTTGCAAAAATTGTGATGCCTCTTATGTCGGTTAAACTAACACGGTTTTTCATCTTACACATAAAATTAAGCATATGTTCCATGATAACTGAATGTCTTGATGGATCCAATTTATAATTGTTTTTGTGTTCGTTAATTCTTGTCTTCAGTTGTCGTTTTGCTTGTCCCACGTAAGAGGCATCGCAATCATTACATTTAATTTTATAAATTACATTGTTATTCGAGCACAACGCGTTGACGTCTTTATGTGTTTTAATGAATTTGTTCAATTTATTCAAAACTCTATACTTTATTAAATGTTCTTTTTTTTGTCAAAATGGTGAGCTGTTTTTTCTGAAATAAAAATGCAGATGATTGTACTAACCATCAGAGTCTAGTTAGAGTTGGAATATCATTTTTAATTTAGTTTGGACGGGAAGATCTGTTTTTCAAATATAAAGTGGATTTAGAAATTTGGGCGCACGAACATATATGTTCATAACTATAGTTATGAGAGAATGTGGCCCATGTATAACTTTCAAGTGTACAACGGCAGTTACGAGGAACCATATACAAATTACAAAGCACCTGTACGTACATATACGATATGTGACGCTATATTGTTAATACGAAGTTATATTATCGTGCAGTTTGCATTTGCATCGATGGACGACATACACATCGTCACTAATTCGCATTAACAAGTTGATTTTGGGTCACATCATAAATTCGATTACAGTGGCTTTGATACCGAGTACCATATACCATCCCTTGTTTATGGCAGTAAATAGGTGGTAATGTGCATTTTTGAGCAACGAAATTGTTATATCGCAGTAATTTTAGGGGCAGCGCTAGAGACGTACTTAACATACAGTCTCGCTCTTAAAATTGGCAGACAAAATCCAGATTTTCTTACAAGTGGAATATTGTTTGGTACTACTACTTTTTTTCCCCCTAGAAAGAGAGCCCGTATATCTTTTAAATCGTATTTTTCTAAATATATGTATGCAGTGTTCTTTTCAATTCTGGATGATGCAGAGATATTGTTCTGTTGTATTTAAACTGTTGATAAATGTATTATATAAATGAAGACAACGACAATTTATTAGATAAGTTTAATCTTATAGACACACTTACAAAATATCTTGATATATTGTTTTATATTGTGTGTTACGGGTTATTTATATGTTTACGGATGTATACCACCAGAGAGAGATGCAATTTGCGTTTATTTGCAACTATCACTGCGCTTATTTCGATAAAGTGTAATCGTCATCCTTATTATACGCACGTTCATGACTCAAGCACTGTTTGTTGAAAAAAAGAGGAAAGAAATTTGAGCTAAAGTACTTTTAAACTTCATTTCAATGCTACATAACGAATTAACGATGATATATGACCAAACGATTGTATTTAATGCATCGTATTAATTTCATACCGCGACCGCGAAAACAAGTCAATAAATGATGGTGCTTGCTGTTACGTTCATCTCTTTCTGTCTAAATATTCCGAAAGCACGAAAATTTGCTGGGAAACTTCCGTATACCTTGAAGCTGATGAGTAATTTAGAAATGCCAATTAAATTATTATACGTGTATGTTATTTATCGACAAAATTATTATATTTCGATTCCAAAATGATACATTGTAGGATTAATAAAACTTACAATTTACATCCAGGTAAATTATCTATCTATAATTAAAATTCTTTAATCGCGCGCCGGTACGCGCGCTCTAAAGAGTCTTTTTTTCGTTCTAAATTATATCGAAACGTACAAAGTATCAAACGACGATTTACTACCTCATAATCCATGATTACATGTGTCACACTAATAACAAATTATCGCGTTCGTAATACTTATTGTTTCCCTTTTCTCTTTTTTGGCAAGAATGGCGGCAGGTCGCCGTGTGTCGAAACGAATTGGAATTCAATGGTATCGGGGTAGGAAGACGACAAAAATCATGGTAGGGAAACACACTGTCAAACAATTCTTGTTATCGTATATTATATCGAAAAAACCTAAGTAACAAGTGGTAGACGTAATCTTTGTATCTCGAAAAATCTCGAAAAAATCTAAGCACTAGTATTTTTATTTCCAAAAAATTATAACCAAAGTGATACACATCACAAAATTATGTTACCTTATCAAAAAAGAGTCGCGCTTTAAGTGATCTATTACAATTACAAAAAAGAAATGATATCTCTGTAAATTACAGCGCCAATTACAGAGAGAACATATATATTGCCTCAAAAAATAATTGTTGTACTACTTTGAAAAATCTTTACGTTGTGTTAATTAGAAAAAGAATGTATGATAACAATTTTATAAGATTAAAAAATTTTATTTAAATTTAACAAGGGAATACAAGATATTTAAATACAAAGTTTACATGTGTATTTTTTAGTGGTCACAAAGAATTACAGAGGTAACAGTACAAAATAAAAATATTTTATTAAAATACATAAATTTTTCTTGTAAAAAAACTTGGCGCTGCTAGACCTCGAAATTGTAAATAAATAAATAAACTTATCCCGTACTTAATTACAAGCCGCATTATTCGCCGTCGTCACACACACCCATATCACTCGCTCGCACATACACACCACGCTGATAATCATTTACTTTACTTCTGTCGCATTCTTCTCTGAATTATTTTTATTTATTGTCCTTATTTATTTACAATTTCGAGGTCTAGCAGCGCCAAGTTTTTTTACAAGAAAAATTTATGTATTTTAATAAAATATTTTTATTTTGTACTGTTACCTCTGTAATTCTTTGTGACCACTAAAAAATACACATGTAAACTTTGTATTTAAATATCTTGTATTCCCTTGTTAAATTTAAATAAAATTTTTTAATCTTATAAAATTGTTATCATACATTCTTTTTCTAATTAACACAATGTAAAGATTTTTCAAAGTAGTGCAACAATTATTTTTTGAGGCAATATATATGTTCTCTCTGTAATTGGCGCTGTAATTTACAGAGATATCATTTCTTTTTTGTAATTGTAATAGATCACTTAAAGCGCGACTCTTTTTTGATAAGGTAACATAATTTTGTGATGTGTATCACTTTGGTTATAATTTTTTGGAAATAAAAATACTAGTGCTTAGATTTTTTCGAGATTTTTCGAGATACAAAGATTACGTCTACCACTTGTTACTTAGGTTTTTTCGAGGTATAATACTACCACTTTTTTTTTTTTTTTAGGTAACAACATATACACTACTATGCGTGTACTTGGCGCCTTTTTTTACCTTTTTTTTAAGAAAGGTAATTTTGTACGGATATCACGCCTTTTTGTAGTATTACGCATTTTATAAACAGTATGTACAGGGTAAAGCTATTTGGAGGTATAATACTACCACTTTGTTTTTTTTGAGGTAACAACATAATACATATACACTACTATGCGTGTACTTGGCGCCTTTTTTTACCTTTTTTTTTAAAAAGGTAATTTTGTACAGATATCACGCCTTTTTGTAGTGTTACGCATCTTAATCTGAAGTTTTTAATAATTAATCTGAAGTTATTAATAACCAACCCAAGCTTTAATTCTTTTTAACAAAATTATAATATTACAAAAAATTATTTTAAAAAAATTAAAGAGATAACAGTACAAAATAAAAATTTAAAAGAATTAAAGAAATAACAGTACAAAATAAAAATATTTAATTAAAATAAAATAAATAAATTTTTCTTGTAAAAAAACTTGGCGCTGCTTTTTGACTCCCGCTGCATACTTCCCTAAATTGCTTTTTTATTCAATTATGCTTTATTAAATTCAATCAAAATTTTAGTACTTAATAAAATTCAAGGTTTAGCAGCGTCAAGTTTTTTTACAAGAAAAATTTATTTATTTTATTTTAATTAAATATTTTTATTTTGTACTGTTATTTCTTTAATTTTTTTAAATTTTTATTTTGTACTGTTATCTCTTTAATTTTTTAAAAATAATTTTTTGTAATATTATAATTTTGTTAAAAAGAATTAAAGCTTGGGTTGGAACGAAAAGATCCTTGAATGGGAATACAAAGGGGATACGTAATACGTATTACGTAAGATTTATTTTTTAAAAGTAGTTGCGCAACAATCATTTTTCAAAGTATATATATTCTCTTTGCAATTGGCGCACTTTAAAGATTTCATTTTTTTTTAATATACATATTACTTTGGTTGAGTTAGGTACGCAATTTTGTGAATTATTTTGTTAGGGAGAAATAAAGCTACTACCATTTAAGATTTTTTAATACATACACTACTACGCGTGTACTTGGCGCCTTTTTTTACCTTTTTGAAAAAGGTAATTTTGTACTGATATCATGCGTTTTGTAGTGTTACGCATCTTAGAAACAGTATATCTTTATCTTACAAACAGTATGTACAGATTGTAAAGCTCTATAAGCCGTATATATTTTGCGATACAAGACATAATCGTAATCTAGCTTGAATAATGCTAATAATATAAACACATTAAGTACCACTTGGATTTTATTAATTTAAAATTAATAATACTACTACTTAGTTTTTCCGAGGTAACCATGCGTGTACTTGGCGCCTTTTTTTACCTTTTTGAAAAATAAAATTTACCTCTTTTTCTTACCTTTGTTTTCTTAATTTCGTTTAAATTTAAGACGTAGTATCATCCTTGATATCTATATTTCTTTACATAAACTCGATTTTTACGCACAAATCTTTGTTAATACAACGATTTAACTTTATAACTTATCTTCTAATATAAGAAATCAATAGTATTTGTAGCTTTTTAATAAACCGTAATCTTCAGCACGTGGCTTCTCTCCAACACGTTGCTTCTCTTGGAAATTTTGCTCTTATAATATTCCGCTACGTGCCCTACGAGCGGAGATATTGCGACGCAAAGTCCAAATGTGAAATTTTTTTTATTAAGATACGTCGTCTACTCATCACTCATGCCATGCTATCATTTCATTGGCTGGAATCGTGTCCTTTTCACTTTTTCGACACTGGCGGTGCTGCTAGAATCGCCAGTTTCGATGTATACGTGTGTGTACTGCGCGCAGTGCAGACAGTGCGTTTAGCGCGCTGTCACCAGCTGTCACAGTCACATACATAACCTATAACACGGTAGTGTCCCGCGTCAAGTTCGCGCTATAGTTTTTTGTCGTCGGCAACCTGGGACACGTAGACATCGAATTCAAGGTATTAATACACCTAGACACCGAAAACTACGGAGCGCACTATCTGGACGTCGTCATCGGCAACCTGGGACACGTAGACATCGAATTCAAGGTATTAATACACCTAGACACCGAAAACTACGAAGCGCATTATCTGGACGACGTCATCGGCAACCTGGGATACGCAGACATCAAATTCAAAGTATTAATACACCTAGACGTCGAAAACTACGGAGCGCACTATCTGGACCTCGTTGTCGGCAACCTGGGACACGTAGACATTGAATTCAAGGTATTAATACACCTAGATACCGAAAACTACGGAGCGCATTATCTGGACGTCGTCATCGGCAACCTGGGACACGTAGACATCGAATTCAAAGTATTAATACACCTAGACACCGAAAACTACGGAGCGCACTATTTGGACCTCGTCGTCAGTAACCTGTATATCGACTCGATGGCTTTATTCGCTGGGTTGATAATAATAATAATATATATAATAATATTATAATAATATTATTTATTATCAAGATTATTTGATCAAGAGACACGGTACCTAATTTACTTAAATATAAAAATCTTCCTCCTGACCGATAAGTCTATCGACCTATAATAATTTACCTACTAGATCGATAATAAAGCCCCTTGCAGAATAGGCAATAGCGATAGCGATAGCGACAGCGACAAGGTTGCCGACAAAGGAAAAGCTTTGTCGGCAACCTTGTCGCTGTCGCTATCGCTATTTCTATTGCCTATTGTGCAAGGGGCTTAATGCGCGCACAATATCGAAACTGGCGATACTAGCACCGCCACCGCCAGTGGCGAAAAAGTGAAAGTGACGTTTTCTCTGATCACGTGATATATATATATATATTCGGTTATTTATATAGATGAGAGCGGTCGACGTAGAAGTATCTTAAAAATAAATTTTCACATTTGGACTTTGCGTCGCAATATCTCCGCTCGTAGGGCACGTAGCGGAAAAATGAAAAGAACGGACCCCCCCCCCCAAATCGACCCCAAGCTATCGATCAAGCCTATTTAGAACTTGATCCGTTCACTCGTTATCGAGATCTCAACATCTCGAGTACTTGCAAATCGTCGCGTCGCGTAAAAGAGTCACGGTTGGTCTCGCTCCGCGTGTACTTGGCGCGAGACACTACCGTGTCTCTTGATATTCCATCAAATCCGTTTAATAAATGCCCGCCGTGTCGGCTGGTATACGGGATGGTGCTGGAACAAATGTAATTACGAAAGTTACTCTTATTACAAACATATACATTATGAGCAATAAAAGTTGAGTCCTCTAAACTTCCTCCTTTTTTTTTCTCTCTTAGGCCCAACCCTTTTTTTGCGCCGTGTAATCGATGCAGATATTTAGAATTTCATTTTTCATTTATCTTGAATTTTATTTTTTTAAATACGAGAGAACACGCACTTTCGTTCTTTGTGAAAATATGGCCCCATTGTTACAGGCTCGATGTAGTGTTGGGAAATATTCCTCTTATTTTGTTCCTGAGTCTGCAACAGGCTTCGTATGACTTCGTGCCACTTGCATCTTTCGCGTCGCTATACTTTCTCTTCTCCCCTTTCATTTTACTGGCGATGTACGTATATCTCTTGTAAAAGCAATTTAATAATAGGTTCGAGATAATAATTTCTTAAAGTTTAAGATACCTGATACTATTTTTATTGCACGTACAAAATAATATAAGTTCGAGTAATAAGAAGAGCTCACTTATCATCATCGGATTCAGATGCGGCCTGTTTCGCGACTAGGAAAATATAAAGTTTAATAAAAGAAATGAATATATAGTAGGTAAAAGGGAGGATAAAACACGTATATACTGTAGAATTAATTCAGAAAGATCTTAACACAGTGCGATTTCGTGCCAGTTGCGTTTGTAGAAACGCGACGACATCCGTGTCAGCGTCACCCTATCCCCTGTCAGTACGTTAGAATAGAAGATACCCTGAACACGGCAAGCAATAAATTTAAGACTTAAACAATCCATTTTTTTTTAGACAATTAACTTGACCAGCAACAGATAAAAGTATTTTGATAAAGTTTAGATTTCAAACATATTTTAAAAAAATAAGATATGGAATTGGATTAAACAGAAAATAATTGCATAAATCTAGACGAAAATATACAAACCAATGCGAGGCTGCAAATTCTGTGTCGTAAATATATATCCTCGCTTAGATCTTTTTTAAAACCAGCCAATCTTTATTTCACTTTATAATTGCACGTTTTATCAATTCGCACGATAAGCTCAATTTTCCTCCGATTTAATTCGAGAAATAGGAAGATCTATCTCGTGTTCATCGGATTGTATTTACCTACATGTGAACTTTTTACACCGTCCATGTGCTACACGGAATCAGCGTGCAAATGGTTGAGATATATTCTTCGTCGCGTTACTCTTTCCTTTATCACCTTCTGTGCGCGGGAAGCTCATCTCCCACTGTGGCTCGGGAATTCTTAGTAAGACGACAAAATCAACGCGTGATTACGAATCGCTTTACCCCCTATAGGCCATAATTAATTAACATGTAAGCGTATTTCGCTTGTTTCATTATAAACAGCAATTTGACAGTTTTTAATAATCGAAAAGGAAGACATTCGAAAGTGGGACTGCTGAAAAATCAATCTGCTGTCGAATTCTAAAAATTGAGAATTTACGATAAAATAAATTGGCTATTTTTAATTGTCTCACATATAGGGTTGCAGAATTTTTGTTAAATTAACAAATGTCCTGTGTGTTGCGCGAAACAGAGAAGTGAGGAATACGCATCGCCTTAACCCATTAACTGTCATTTATGAACCAGCGACTCTTTATTTCTTATGTCATCAATTAGCCGTTAATAATTTTCTTATATCGTCGGTTAAAAATAAAACATAAAAGTCCGACAGTTAGTGGGTCAATAATAATAAGAATTCTCCGTTCGGCAGCGGCGCAAATGCGCAAAGTCGAACGACACGCACTCATGCAAAAGTCCCTGGCGAGGCTTCAGTCTTTCGGACGTTAATACGTTTCGCTTGTCGCCTGTGTCGATGTAGTAATAGTAGTAATAGGTTGTTATGTATATGTTTGTATACGTGTTTTACGCGCGCGTCATTAATGCAATTAGTAATTGTCCCTTAGAGGCTCGTGACGATGTGTGGCTTGGCAGTGGTGGAGTCGATTTCGGAGAGCCGTACGTCGATGGGGATGCGATCGTCGTACAAGGTCGGCGCCTGCAGGATAATCCCGGCGGTGCCGACGACTACGAATAACGTAAAGATCCAGAGGAATAGTCTGTCGAGCACCATCGCGACGTACTTCCAATCCTCCTTGACCTACGATCGAGTCGTCGGTGTTACGATAAAAAATGTGAAGCATTGCGTTGTTTTTCTACAGCTACGCGAAGTGGTAGATTTATGGACACGCGGAAAAAAGATTCTATTGAGAATTTGCAATAAAGTTGCCGCTATTCTAAAATTTATTGAAATGTTTTGACATTTTAAGACCGAAATTACCATATTTTTATTCGAAAATATTACCCACGTTTCATATTTAACAAAAAGCGATGCAGTTATTTGAATATTTTAATTTGAAACAATTTGAACCGATTTAATTTCGCTAAAGTGAAAAACTTGACTTTTGACTTGATTTAAACTTCAGTCACATCTTGATCAAAACTTGATTTAACAAATCAATGTTTGTTAAATAAAAAATATCTGATAAAAGCCTAAAGGATATCTGAACATCCAAGTAAAAAGATCCAGGAAATTTCTAAATTTTGAATTTTTTTTAGATTTCCTACTTTTTCTCAGACATCCTATACAGATCTTCTGGATGGTGTATGTTATATTTTGTATATCTCGGAATGCTGCCATTGTTATCTCAATTGTGCAAAATCATAATTACTCTAGTAGAATCCTCTTCTCTCTTCGTATGATCGGCGATGAAGCGAATCCCTTCTATGGCCTTGTATAGTTCTGGGCAGTGATGGCAATGGTGAAGCGTGTTGCAGAGAGCGTCGACGCTCTCCTCCGTTGGAAGCTGCGGCGGCGGCGCGGCCGTTGCCGCTGGCGAACCGTGGATACGGCACGTGCTTCCTAAATTTACTGCTTCCAACTCCCTAAGCAGACAATGCATAAGTCGCAAAACAGATAACCACGGATATATATATTCTAGAAATTTAAAAAAATAAATTGAGGAAATATAAGACGTTGCGCAAAAACATCCAGATAGAAATTTCAGGGCAATTAGAAGTAATTAATTCTACGACACATAAAAATGAGAATATATTTATTATGCTAACGTCATTTTAATATTTTGAATTTTTTAAGATTTAATTTTTTATATTTACTATTTTACTATTTCTAGTACTGATTTCTCACAAAATATATCAGTAAAATCATTCATGTGTTGTAAGATTAAGCTTATATTCAAGAATTTTATATCACCGACACAATTACTTGTACAAGTACTCATTTTTGCAAAATCTATGGCTCCAGTTTTGTGTGTAATCTTTATCTAACTTGTAAGATATGTTTTATCAGGTGTATCAAAACGTAAAATAAAATGATGTGACGATATGTAATGCGTATCACATGTAAAGCTCGCGAAATTATAATAATTAAATAAATTACACATTATATCAATCAATCAGGTTTATTGCTTCCTTTCGGATTACAAGGCGTTTTTTAAGGGACGTTTCCCAACCCTTTACATTTCTCTTCTATATCCCGGTCTACCTGGCCATTTTGCGACCTTACATATCTAAACCTAACCCCTCTTCCAAAACGAAATGCAAATGTACAATACGATGTCCACACGCCTGATACATGCCACGTGCAACCATTTCATGCTTGTTTGTCTCTCTCCCTAACCGGCCTTCCTATTCCCTTCTCTGACTTCCTTCCTTCTTTCTTTCAGCATCCTTCTTCTTCGCTTTGTTTGTTTTACTGTTCTTTGTGTGCTTCCTTCCTTTCCCTTTCCTCCTTCTCTTCCTCTACCTTCTCTCCTTTTCTTTGTGCTCGGCGCTCCCTTCTAAAAATTAAAGCAAAACGAAATAAATTTATATAAACTTATGTTCCTATTTCTACTTTCTTCTGATTCTTATATCTAGTGTTCTTCCATTTCTCCGTTCCTCTTCCTTAGAAACCGCCCTCTTCCGTCTCCGCCAACCTCCACACTCTCCTCCATCTCTCTTCCTCTTCGTTCCATTCTATTTCCTTGCCGTCAATCCACAGCCTCCTGTTCGTCAATACTACTGCTCTTCCCTTCATCCTTTCTGTCTTTGCTTTTTCTACCAGCTTGTGTCTGTACGCTCTTTCTTCTTGATTCAACTCCTCGTCTACTCCTATTTCCCATCTTCTCCAGATTTCTTGCTTCTTTTCTATTATCTCATCTTTATCTTCTTCATCCTCAAGTTCCGTGAATATTATTGTTCTTTTATCTGTTCCTATTCCTTCTGTCATTCTTCTAATTTGTATTATTTTCCCTGTCACGTTCTCCATTATCGACTCTATAAGCTCTTTCCTGTCTTTTATTTCTTCCCCTGTCACCCTTTTCCATATTAGTGTTCTTTTCTTCTTATCTGCTTTTTCTCTTCTCTCCCTTTCTTCTTTTTGCTCTTTCTCTCTTTCCTTCTCTTCTCTTCTTTTTCTTACTTCTTCCTCTCTTTCTTCAGCTATTTTCTTTGCTTTGTTCCTTCCTGTCACAAGGCTTTCTTCCTTATCGCCTTCTTTCTTCTCTCTTTCGTTCCCATTGTTCTCGTTTCGTTTTCTGTTTCTTCCTTCTTCTTCGCTCGCTACCTCGTCCCACCAGTCTCCTCCCCACCTACTTTCACTCCACCCCTCTTCGCTACTCTCCGCCTTCTCTTCCTCTTTTCTTTCCTTCTTCGTCGTTTTCTTACTGCTTTCCTTCACTTCTGCTACCTCTCTCTCTCTTCGGTTTTGTATAGCATATTCCTTTTCTTTCCTCTCTTCTTCCTCCTCTTGATCCTCGCTTTCTTCACTTCGCGCTTGTTGCTTCTCTATCTTTTCTAGCCTTGCATTGATTTCCTTCATTCCCTTCCTGATTTCTTCTCTTTCTATTCTTATTTCCTCCTTAAGTTCTTGTCCTATTTTCCTTATCTCTTTCAGTATTTCTTTTCTCCATTCCCTTTCTTCCATTGCTTGTTCGGCTCTCTGCATCCTTTCTTTTCTTATTGCTATATTAGGGGAAATCATATGTTATATATTAGACCATATTATATATTATCCTTATGTTCTTTTTTTCTTTTCCCTTCTTCCTCTCCTCTTTAACTTCTATCTTTATCTCTGCTGTCTTTTTGCTAATCTGCTACATTACTTACTTTCTTCCTGTTTATCTTCTGCGTTCTTTCTCCTTCTCATTTCTTTCCTTTCGTCCGTATTTTACCTGGCTCTCTTAAATTATTTACTCGCTGCTTCTCTTTTCTGCTCTGTCAAATTACACATTATATTTTGAACCATATAATACAGCAAATAATACATATGTATGGAGCGTTCCGAGAGTAATCTTGGCGACACGCACCGAGGATACAGCTCGTCCCGTGAGTCGACACTAGGAAAGAGCACGGAGGACTCGACCAGCTCCGAGGCCGAGGACTCGACGAACAGTGATGGGTCTCGCAGTTCGAGACCGTTGCATGTTCTGACCATCACGCGATGACCATGATGCCCGCCCATGCTACGCCCATGCTTATCTAGCTGGTACTGCGGCCTAAAGTGGTAAAAACACAATACCTATAGTTTATCCGATTTATCTGACATGGAGACTCATCTTGTCTCCCCAATCCGATTCCGGAACTATGAAAGCACGTCCGCACGAACACGCTGAGATTCATGCGATCGTATGTAATATCTTGCACACTTCAAAAATTCCCGTCACATTATTTATTTAAATTTGTAATACATTCTTAGCACGTACACCTTTTGCTTGGTTCGTTACCCCTTTTTATCTTCTTTGCTTTCAATTTTTCGAGCCCCAATCTATTATTATTTTTAAAAATTCCTGATAGTCCAGGGATTGACTAGTTACTACGATCGCACGAATGATTTTTTTGGATCCATAGTTCCGAAGCCGACGTTCTTCTACGAGTAACTGAAGAACTAATATTATAGAATCCATTGATTGCCCGTATTATAATGGCTTTAAGCTTGGTGTGCAGCAATGAATAATTTATTGCTCCGTAAAGTCAGCTGGTTTATGATACTCGTACCGTACTGTAACGAGATCGTGACTACACATGCTCCTAACTTTCAGTTTGGCATAGTTGCGAGTGTTTCGAGATGTATGTATATTCGAGTAATGCATATACCTATTCGAATGATGAGGAGCGTTTGTAAATTCGATGTAAAGTTAGTGCGTGGCTAGTGCGATAATGCCCAATTTGACGTATCAACGAAGCATTATTGCGTTCAATATTGCGCGTTGTACAAGTATGTAACGTATAATGGCGTCGCGCGACGTAAAAAAAAAATGTTACGCATCATAAAATAAAATTCCTGAATAAAAGTGCACATTTATCGAACATTATCGACGTTCAATTTCGCCACTTTTGTGCCATCGGAAAAAGCTTCAACCTAATTCTAGAATTTAGATTGTTTAATTTGATAATGATATGAATTTAAAAGTACATATTCTTTTTTTCACAGAGATGCGGCATTTAAATGTAGTACAGTTTCTTATGCGCGATCTCCGGTGAAAAATAAATGATCGTCCCGATCGTCGAGTCGAGCGAGAATATGTCAAGCGACACGTCTCGCCGGGAATCAGGAAATTTTATTTGTATGACAAATAAATAGACAGCGAAAAGAGATGCGACTAACGATAGGCGGACACATCACTCACGATGCAGCGCGATGCAGAAGTGATGCACCGTGGTGCTAAATGCTTGCAGGTATGATGCGACACTAACGTCACGTGCACGGGAAACACTAATGAGTGCTCTAATGCCCGCTCTGGCATGGTTCCAATGACCGGGGCCACAAATGCCAGAAGAATATATCTTGCCTGGAATCGTAATCGGTTCGCTGCGATGGCGTATTATACCTGCGCATTCCCAGCAGCCTCGGCAGAACGTGGATGAACACGCGTCGGACCCACGGCGACATTACGTGGGTCTGCGGCGAACGGAAGTGCACATTCAGGACCACCACTGTTACGCATATGCTGCAATGTACGAAAGAAAGATGTCGGGGAGATGCGAAAAGATATGCGGGCCGCGACAGTTATTCCGGTAATTGTATACTAGCTTTAAATTAAAGTGGCACGTGTTTTTCGACAGGCGAAACAATAAAAAACATCAGGAATAGCACATTGGCGAAAGACCAGCATTAAAAAAAATCTGAATTTTATTCGATTGATTGATATTGAAGCGAATGTGCCATTTAACTTAATAAATTTAACGTTCGGTGTACAAGTGTCTTCTGCAGTCGCGACTATTTTTGTTTACCGTACCTGAAGGTGTTGAGGATCATAGTGAAGAGGACGTATTTACCAAGAAGCGGTACCACGAGCGACGTAGGCGGAATAATCTCGGCCAGCAAGAGGAAGAACACAGTCAGTGACAATAGAATCGAGATGGACAAGCTGACCTACGGCAGAACGAAAGAAAAAAAAAGTCTTAACCTTGCGATACATTATTTAAATCGCGAAAACGCGACAAGAATGTGCTACGAGAATGATGCAGAGATATAAATTATACTCTCTTGGGTTATGTTCCTGAATATTAAATTAGATTGCTAAATATTAAATTAGACACACACACACACACACACACACACACACACACACATATATAAACTGATGTAAAATAATCTAAATTTTTATTTTATTCTTGATTTCTTAGATATAAGTCTCTCAGAAACCAAACTAATTAATAAGTGAGTGAAATAAAACCAAACTAGTTAATTTCATTTTTTATAAATGATTTTGGTATCGGAGCCAATAAATAAATTTATAACTTTATCAATTTTTTCTTTACTTTTTATTCCATAAAGTTGATCAGTTTGGCTTCTAAGAAGCTCATGTATTATTCCGAATACCTATAAACGATTTTGAGAGCCCAAAGTCTTATTTCTTTTATTTATAAACGATTATATAATTGTATTGCAATTGCAATGTTTCGAATTGCTTTATTTGTAACATTAGAACGAAGATTTACAAGTTAATAATTTTATCGAAAATTATCTTGAGAATATTGCGTTAGGAGGGAAACAAGGTTAAAGCGCTTTAAAGCGTAACTTTAATTTTATCAGTATGTTCCTATCTCTTTTCATAATGTACGGAACGAGCTTTCGACTGCAAATTTATACGGCTACAAACGCATACGAGTTACACCTTAAAAGTGCATCGGGACCGATTGGAAAGGGGTTTGTCTCTCAGCCCACTCGCAATTGATTCTGTCGAGCACGTTGCAAGACGCATTACAGCCGCTTCACCCGAGTCCTGTTTCTTTCCCCGTATAGTTTCTCTCGTTACGTATTCTCGCCGATTGCTAAACGACCGGCACCCTGACGTTTGACCTTCCTTCCCTTTTTTCTTGCCAGCTTATCTGCCGCGGAGAAACAACTCGGTACACCTTTCGCGGTGACAAAGCGGAAGAATAGGTCTGAATTATGTAGCCGGTAAGTGGATATTGGTGCTCGAGGTCGAGCGTACCTTACGACTTACGACACGCTTAAAGACGTAACATCGACGCGAAAAGGTCGTCTCGGATTAAATCGTAATTGATGGCGCGTTAGCTGTGCCATATTCCAATATTCCGATCTAATCAAGCCGAATCTTTGCGTCTTGCAAAATTAATTTCCAACTACGACGCTGAAACAAAGTCAGTCCCCGAAGGTGTATAAACGTGATATCGGAACAATAAGGTCGATCGTGAATAAAATTGTAGTGGCGCGCGAACTATACCGTTCTATTCTGATAAGGTCAATCGCGAGTTATTTCGATTTAATCGAATAAAATTCTTGCATTTTGAGGATTAATCTCTGCTTGCGTCCCTAAGAAATATCTAAAAGTCTTTAAACACATAATATATTGAGAAAAAATCGAATGTATTAAACTACGGAGCAAGTTTTAGCCTGATCTAATCTAATCACGAATTGTATCATTCTAATCTTATCTAATCGAATAAAATCTTTGCGCTTTAAAAATTAATTTTTGTCCCTGACTAATTTTTATCTGTGATTAACCCTCAGTGTACACACTATAAAAAGTACGTTCCGTACGGACATGGTTTAGCCTAACCCGGCGACTTTGATTGACTGTATATCGGGCTGTAATTTGTCAATTGATTGACAAAGATTCCCCCCCCCCGGTACGGACCCCCACCATTCACTTCCTTTGAAATGGCGCTACTTTCAAAATTCGCTCGGGTTACGCTAACCCAGTGTGTACACTGAGGGTTAAATATCTAAACTTCTTTAAAAACACACACACTTGTAATATTTGCGAAAAGATTAAATATATATCAGGCTGCAATAGCGCAATTTTATATTTTCTCATCTAATCTAATCGTAAACTAATCATGTTATTATAATTTAATTCACATTTTTTTTTTGTATTTCTGTTGTAAAATTCTGTTACATAACATATCGACAGAAAATTAAATTTTTAATAAAAAAAGCTTTGAATTTTTAATTAATCGCTTACTAGAATATGGTTTCAACCTGACTTAATTCGATAAAATTTTCGAGTAGAGATTCACTTCTAATTATGCTCCTACAATATTCAGAAGATAAATTCAAAATTAAGCGACCCAACTGGCCAGTTCCTATATAATTTGACTCACGACGTTTCGACCACAATTTGGTTCTTATCAAGTGAGATATTATACATAATTAAGTATAATATCTCACTTGATAAGGACCAAATTGTGGTCGAAACGTCGTGAGTCAAATTAAATAGGAACTGGCCAGTTGGGTCGCTTAATTTTGAATTTATTTGTATCTACGTACTGGCGAATTTAGTTATTTATTCCATTATTAATATTCAGAAATATATAAAAACAAAACTCAAACGATTACATTCTATTTTCTATTTTTTACTCTGATTTAATCTACAAAACATAAAATTCTTGCGTTTCCAAAACTATATTTTAACCTTGTTTCTGTAACAAAATATCTAATTTCTATGAAATTTTAGCCTGAAAGAATAAGACGAACAATGTTCTCAATACAAGGAAAAGATCAGGCGAAATAAATATTATATACCTAAGGCGTATTACTGGATCACACAGCACATAAAATAAAATTAAAAAAAAAATGAATTAATTACCTTCTCTCCACTGTCGCTTGGCAAGTAAAACACCAACACCATGAGGAATGATATCCCCATGCAGGGTATTATGAGGTTAACGGTGTAGAATAGAGTCTTCCGTCTCATGGTGATGTTGAAAGTGATGTCGGGGTAAGGCTCGTCACAACACGTGTAAAACTTTTCGTTTCTGCAATTTCGACATTCACGTACTTCGCTCAACGATCGATTATAATAGTATTAAAAGCGTCTCATGCATATTTTCGCAGCCTTCCTTCGATTCGAAATAAAAATTGAAGTTATCTACATTAATGCTGATTATTAATAAAGTTATTGATTATTAATGCTTAATTAAATCGCTCGAAGTACGGGAAAAGTCAGTCTACGTCGTCATACATATCTTTCCAATTTGTGAAATAAAATCGTTGCATTATTCGCGGAAAACCATTCCGTAGGAAACCAAACACAAATTATTGATCTGAGAGAGGTTTTTAACAAACAAAATTATTAAAGCGTATATGTACCTCACAGCAGGGACTTCTAGTATATCCCACTCGACGGAAGTATAAAACTCCGACAGATCGACGCCGATGTCGACGACATTGCTGCCTCGGACCTCGTCGATGTGTCTAAGATCGACCTTAACAGTAAATTACTAAATTTTACAATGCATTGTTGATATCGCGCTGCTTAACGTCCAATCAATCGATACTTATGCTCGATCTTTTTCTATCATCATGAGAAAGTCCACACGTCCACGATATCAATGAAAATATTTAAAGTTAAATCAGAACAACTAATTACAATCTGTAAAAAGCCTTAGCATAAGCAGAGATAGATTGTATTATTATATTATATAAAACGAGAGCGCGTGCTCTTCAAATAACATTAAATACTTAAATTTAGGTCAGTCAATTCGTCTCACTTTTCATCTCTTTTAGTTCAAGTTCAATTCCGTCCAGCCGCCATTTATACTCGATTGCACTTCTAACAAGCGACATTTTACTCGATAAAATAAAATAACAAGCGATATATATACGATCTTTCACCGCGCGGTGTCTAACGACCGGGGACAATAATACTCCTCTCGTCGTAACATGCCACGAAAGTCGCTCTCAGAATATTTATGATTGCTCTAACAAGAGCCTTGCGAGATCTTCCTGTTGCATCAACAGATTGAATTCTTTGAGTCCTCGAGATGGATTACATTCGTTATCTAGGAATAACGCATATCGCAAGAGGAAAAGTTCTAATTATTTCAGACTTTCGATTCGTGAAGAAGAAAAATGATTGGAGAAATATGATGTATATAAATATCCTTGGCAACTGTACACTTCTACGTATGTACAATACAATATCTTTCTATATGTATATGTTTGCCTTTTTACGTATGTAATCGTCAACTCTCTTTTTAACTCACGAATAGAGGAAAAATGGCTTTCCTGCGACGATTAAATCGATCGGTCACATTGTTTGAAGAAGGAAACGTTAGAAGAAAGAAATTTCCGAAACATCCGCGAGATAAGTAGGCGATTCTCACCTGGAAGCCGTCGTAAGTCCACGAGCCGAATTTCATCACGCACGTCTGCTCGTCGAAGGGAAAATATTCGACGTCGATCTCGCAGGAAGACTTATAAATCGCCGGCGGCTTCCATTCGACCCTACCCGTGTAGTTGACGGTCGCCTTCGTCGCCAGCGTCACCTCGAAGTTACCGTCGGCGCTGTGTTAAACGTAAATTCTTTTATATTCCCATATTTCGCGAAAGAAAATAATCTTATTAAAAAAATATACAAGTTGTAATTGAGTCCAAATTATGTTCTGTTTGAAAGCCTATCATTCCGGTACAGAGTAACATGTAATAACTTTTTTTACGGGTTTGCGGTATGCTGTACAAAATGTCCAAAAATATTGGGATCAAATTGATGTCTAAAGAGGTCAAATTGATATCTAAACTAGATAAAAGAAGGTAATATGAACGTCCATGTACAACAATGCTTTATCAAAGAATTATAAGAGATCAATGATTCAGGGGCGAAACTGTTCTCATGAGTTTCATAACCCCTCCTGACCTTTTTTATTTATTCAACGTTATACTGCCTTCTAACCTTAAATAAATATACACGATACAGATTCTTGTGATCCTGAATAAATAAAACGGTACAGAGATGAAGATAACTATACATATTGTTACGTCCAACCCCAGGATTATGATAAGAAAAACTGGGAAGCAAGGGAAAGGCTAACCAGCGGGGTCGGGGTAAGGAAGGACGCAACCAGATGCTTAAGAATATCGCTCGCAGGTACACGCTCTGAGGCGCGTGGCGCGAGCCGAACGCACTTTTATGACTCAGGAAGGGTCAAGGTCCGTAGGAACCCTATAACGCCTTCTACTGTGAGCGGTGCGATCGTTGGTCCTCTTTCGAGTCAGGGAATTCAATCCCTTTAACTCAGGATCGGACCTCGTGCGATTCCGAGAGGATGATGAGTAACGGGTTAAGTCTTAAATTAATAAATGAACGGAGATATTATTAACATATATAACTATTTATTCTTAATCGACATAAAAAAGGGGGTATTATCTAATATGAAATTTACATGTATTTGACAAAAATGTGTTGTCTGGTATTACTAAAATAATAAAAATCTAACAAACAAATTGAGTACAATAAA
The DNA here is from genome assembly GCA_030770225.1 of Temnothorax unifasciatus. Taxonomy (NCBI): domain Eukaryota; kingdom Metazoa; phylum Arthropoda; class Insecta; order Hymenoptera; family Formicidae; genus Temnothorax; species Temnothorax unifasciatus. The sequence goes on from JASTWK010000361.1 coordinate 152,160, forward strand.
AAGGAATGAATGTGCAAGTGTGAGGTGAATGTATATAGGCGCATCGCGGGTGTTACATTGGTTCGGGGGTGATCGGGCAGGATTTTTAAAGGGGAACCTAATTGAAAATATACATCCTGCCCGCTATTATTACATTGGAGTCGAGTAAAAAGAAAATAATCTACATGAAGTTAACTACGGTGTGGAGTGTAAGTGGTGATTGATGTGAATTATAACTGCTATAAAAAGGGTCTTATTCTAAAGTAATTATTTCGGCGTCGTCTAAATCGACGGTCGAGGCGGTTGAAGGGGTCGGAGATGGGACCGGGGAATAGGAGGGTTCGAGCAGGGGGGCAGGATCACGGTTTACGGGGACCACGCGGAAAGGAGCCACGCGACAAACCGGGCGATAAGGTCCGGGAATATCGCGAAAGGGGAGGATAATAGGGCGAGATGGCGGGATAACGGGCCGGCTCTCGTGAGAGCAATCGGGCTCCTCCGTAAAGGCCGGCAGGGGTGGTGGACTGGCGGCACGCGAAGGACCGGCTCTAACTTGCTCCTTTTCTAATTTCTTTTGCTTTTGCTGTTTCTGACGATCCCGCTCGTGTTTTATGGCCCTTCGAGATTTCTTAAGGGGGGGACCGTGCGATTCCACTACAAGTTAATAACTTGTTAATTGTTAAAAACCGTTAACCGCGAGAAGTCGACTCGATTTTGGAGGATTGGAGAATCTGGTGAGGTTCCCAGCGGTGAATAGAAAAGAGATTACTCCGAGCCCGCCGATAAATCAGCTAACTCCGAAGTAATATAAGAATAGAGATTACTCCGAGCCCGCCAATAAATCAGCTAACTCAGAAGTGATATAAGAATAGAGATTACTTCGAGCCGGCCGATAAATCAGCTAACTCAGAAGTAATTCAAGAAAAGGATTTTTAATTACTCTGAGCGGATAATCGCTAAAGCAACTAAATGGGAGAATAACCTTAAGGAAGAACAGCGGGTTGATGGGAGGTCTTGAGCGAGTAGCGCTAAGACAAATGATTCTTAATTACTTTGAGCGAGTAACGCTAAAGCAATTAAACGGAAGTATTGAGGGATCTTGAGCGAATAGCGCTAAGAGAAGGGATTCTTAATTACTTTGAGCAAGTAACGCTAAAGCAATTAAACGGAAGTATTGAGGGATCTTGAGCGAATAGCGCTAAGAGAAGGGATTCTTAATTACTTTGAGCGAGTAACGCTAAAGCAATTAAACGGGAATATTGAGAGGAAATCTGCTGAGGTTCCCAACAATGAATAGAAAAGAGATTACTCCGAGCCCGCCGATAGATCAGCTAACTCAGGGGTAATATAGAAAAAGAAATTACTCCGAGCCCGCCGATAAATCAGCTAACTCAGGAGTGATTCAGGAATAGAGATTACTTCGAGCCCGCCGATAAATCAGCTAACTCAGAAGTAATATAGTAATAGAGATTATTCTGAATTCTGAGTAGTGAAAAGAAGGGGAAGGATTAAAGTTTAATGTTTAATCGAGAGACTCCCGGAACGGGTGAGTGTCGAGTGAATACGAAAGGAGATAAAATAAAGATAAAAAGGGGCCCGATTTCGATATGTGTATGTAGAGGACTTACTTTTTAGTGCTGATCTAACGGTGCGGATCTAAGGTAGTGGGATTCTCAGCTCCTCGGTTAGCGCTCGTAATTATAACGCGCACTACTTGGTGACAATTCTATCGACGAAGAGGCTCTAAGGTTGAAGTCGACCGATGAGACTGAGCCCAGGGCTGTGGGCGAGACTGAAGTCCAAGGTGAGAAGATGAAGAAGAATGAGGATGAATGAGGATGAGTGCTTCAATGTCGGGGTTTATATAGGAAAGTTAAAGGGATGGAAGGGGTGAATTTTGTGTGGGATGTGTCAGATTTATATTTTGGGAACTTCTGGTTGGAAGGATGCTTCTAATTTTTGGTTTAAGGATTTCTCGTTGGCGGGATGTTTTTACCCGAGAGGCGGATTCTTAAATTTTCACCTATCTTAGAAAGCCAGAGACGGTTGTCGATTTTTCCGACTGTTCATTGGCGAGTCCTCCCGTAAGGCCCCCACTGTCTTACTGGGGGTGCAACTCTTCCAGTGACTCACTTGTTTTCCGGTTATTGCTGGTTATTTCTCGGTTATTTTTATTAGGGTCTCTTTTATCTCGCGACCCCTGTTTTTGTGTTGACGGACACCTCTTAATCTTAAATATAAGCAAAAAACTCTGCCATGTATATTTATGGCCACGTCTCAGGCTTTGTTTCCGCTTTCCGGAAACATCGTACGTGCATTTTGAGACCTCGCTTGACGCAATAAAGATTTTCATCAACCCATCAAGGCCCATTTGGCGCGTCGTGTTGCCAGATTTTCATTCTTTCCGTTTTGGGTCTGACAAGGCTGATGAAAATTTAGTCACGTATGCTCCGTCCGTCACTAATTCGTCATCTGAAAGGTTGCGTTTAAGTGCCTAGGTAAACAGATACTTTACCTATAAAAAAGGGAAAGGAATGTGCAAGGGTTAAGGCTCACTCGTCGATCGACAACCGTCCGTGCTTAGTTTATCTTATCCTAATTTTAACGGCTATCCTGAGCGCAGAGGAATTTAAGCGGAAAAGGGAAATCGTGGAGTTCTCAGGACGTAACAATATATAAATAAACAATTATTTTTCTGAGGCAACGAGTCGTTTAGCAGTTGTATAAGAATAGTTTTGCCATTGAATCATTGATAAGTCTTTACTAAAGCATTTTTAGACATGGTTGCATAGAAATTTTTACAATCTACAATACTTAACAAAATTTAACATACTCTATTTTAGTCTCAATCTTTTTGAACATTTTGTATAATTTGTCACTCGACGTATGTTTTATTCTTCAGAAGATAGCTGATTTATTTTTGAAAAGATAAGTTCTACCATACTTAATAATTTTGATCTTCAATGTTTCTTAATAAACATATATTTTTTATCTTAAAGTGATGAGAATAATTGCCCCACGTGCTTTTATGTGACACATTATATATTGTAAGCGTGAGATTACCGCGTCTTTTAATCAGCAATTTATTCAAATCAATAATATTTTACACTAATGGCGTGTGTATATTTAAAAAAAGAACGGAAAGATGGCAAATCTAATCGTCGTTAACGATCGATCTTACTTGTTGTATAAAACTATATCGGGCCTCCATATGTGATCTGATGGCACATGCAACATTTCCACTCCACCGTACTCCTTCGGATCCCATTTTAATTTGTAATCATACCATGCCTGCGAACAAAGAATCGACGTAACGTTATCGTATATACTATACCCTTCTTGTCATTTTGTCACTTTTACTTATCATGTTGCTTTACGTCTTTCGAGGGATTAGGCCACTGTAGAAATTTGAAAAATAACGTATTCTTTTGTCGCGTTTTCTTAAGGGAATCTCGAATACAATCTTTTTCCTATTACTGGCGTTCTTCTCCAAACTGAATGCAATTCGCAACACACAGCATCGTCACTGTCGGAATTCGCGAGCGTATTTTTCGAGAACAGTCCCAGGTAGCAAGGTGACGTTAATATGACGTCAATAATTCGTCATTTTTTGGGTACGACGTCATTTTACCAACTTAAGACGTATAAATGTCGTGACTTTTTTAACGAAATAATAACTAATCGTAGAATGACCTCAATATAACGTACCATTGACGTCATTTGTATAACCATAAAAACACTTCGACAATTTAACCAAACTATAACGTCCAAGTAACGTTAGATTAGTGCCCATTTAATGACGTTAGTTATTTATCCATTGTACGACGTATCTGAGACGTCAGAATTTTGACCAATAAAAGACGTTAGTTAAATCACTTTAATACGTCGTTCCTGGTTCGTCAGATTGTAGACCAATAAATAATGTTAGTTAACTGACGTTAATACGACGTACCTGAGACGTCAGACTTTAAACTAATAAAAGATGTTAGTTAACTGACGTTAATACGACGTATCTGAGACGTCAGAATTTCGACCAATAAAAAACGTTAGTTAAATCACATTAATACGACGTTCCTGGTTCGTCAGATTGTAGACCAATAAATGATGTTAGTTAACTGACGTTAATACGACGTACCTGAGACGTCAGACTTTAGACTAATAAAAGATGTTAGTTAACTGACGTTAATACGACTTATCTGAGACGTCAGAATTTCGACCAATAAAAGACGTTAGTTAAATCACTTTAATACGACGTTCCTGGTTCGTCAGATTGTAGACCAATAAATGATGTTAGTTAACTGACGTTAATTCGACGTACCTGAGACGTCAGACTTTAGACTAATAAAAGATGTTAGTTAACTGACGTTAATACGACGTACCTGAGACGTCAGACTTTAGACTAATAAAAGATGTTAGTTGACTGACTTTAACACGACGTATCTGGTTCGTCAGTTTGTAGACCAGTACCCAACCCAAGTAGCAAAAGTGACGTCAGAAGACGACATCGACATAATGACGTCTATTTTTAGTCATTTTTGGTTTATAACATCGGCGACTAATAATGGACGTTTATAAGACGATGATAACTATTTCATGCAGTGTTATAGCTATCAAGAAGATATCATTACAAGATTTTTGAACACTTTAAAGATGTACTTGTTATAGACAAGTACAGTTACTAAGGAAGCATCAGGGTCAGAAGATCGTCACTGTTCACTTGATCATCGAAGTCAAGCAACACGGGCGCGGTACTGTACTAGGATGGGTGACCGCCTTGAGAGAGCGGGGCTATATGCACATGATACGTAAAAAAACAGTTAAAAAGCGTTTTTTTTCATAGTAAAGAAAAAAAAACATTTTTTAATAAACGTTTATCAAGTGAACATTTTAACATTTTAATTTCATAAAAAACAATGTAGATTAAAAAGTTGTCGTTTATTTGACGACATTTTATGGTCAGTCTTGTGACTGCCATTCCAAGGTGACGTCCAAATGTTCAAAATCTGACATACTTTTATGGCTGCGTTTCTGTATTCACTGTAAGTACTGACGATGTGACGTCATTGAGCACAGCTGCAAGATCGTTCCGTAATTACTTCTGTTGCTTTTACCGCATATAACGCTGCAATAACGGAACGATATCCGCAGTACTGTTGTTATGTATAAGAAAGAAATATAACCTATCTTAACTTATCTTAGACACGACGTGACACGACGATAGGAGCACCTATTCTAAATATATAAAAAAGAATCAGTTTTCAGATTTATGAAAATATCGAAATTATTTATTATTATATTAATTATATTAATTTAGTAACCTTTTTTGGGCTTTTTCCGCATCTTCGTGATCAGTGATCGGCAAAAAATTTTCATTATTTATTTTTTAAATGTCAAAGTAATCATTAATAAGCCAAAATGCAATATATTAAGTGCCAAAAAAATAAAATTTCTTTTTAACTTATTTTTATTTACCTAACAAATTGTAAATAATTTCAAAAAAAGATTATTTGGAGGGGTAAAATCCACAGTGGTGTAAGTCAAATTTTTAAAAATATTTTTTCGTGTGCATAATGCAATTTATATATTGTATAGATTGCATCTATGCACGCAAGAAAAAATTTTAAAAAATTTGACTTACACCACTATGACTTTTACCTCTCCATTTCTACAAAAATTATTAATGTTTAACATTATTTTTAATTCTTAGAAAATGTAATAATAAATCAAAAATTATAACTAATTTTTCAAAAATAAATAATTGAATAAAAATAATTTCTAATTTTCTAAAAAATAATAATAAAAAACAATATTTTTCAATTTTCCAAAAAATTAGTAAGTAATTAAAAAAAATAGTTTTTAATTTTTCAGAAGATTAACAATTAAATAAAAATAATTTTTTATCCTTGACTCTGAAACAAGTTGTCTTGGCAAAAACAAGTATGAACATGAGGTAACTGACAATATTACAATCAGAGGCCTAGTTTACACCGATCACTTGATATACGTATTAAATAGTAAATAACTAGTAAATTAGTTTGATAATTATTGGCTGATCAGCTCAAATATACTATTCGATACGCGTATCAAGAGATCGGTGTAAACTAGACCAGAGATACTGGGCAAGACGAAGGGGACGTATATACGCGATTGGTCAAAAACCTGTTAACGTGTTAAAGTTTTATGAAAAGTATGTGTGGCTAGCATTAAAGCCATCGCAACACGAAATGCATATAGCTTAGCATAAACGTATTACTAGCGCTACTTGTACTTGCCAGTCATCTCGGTGGAAAATTGAAAATCTCTTATTAATGTAATTTCTTATTTAAAAAATCCAATGTGATCCCCCGATTCAAAAGTACTTTATTATCAATATTTTTTAGATTTTTTTGTATATATGTGGTATTGTTGGTGTAGATTTTGCATATTGTAACAAATTTAAAAAATTTTAAAAAATAAATCCAATATGGCGGACTCAAATATTTGCGTATTTTTAAAACTTTATATTTTAACTTTTTTTATACATATAAGGTTTTTAAAAGAAGCAATAAAAAACAGAAAAAACATTCAAAGAAAGTCAATAATAAACAATTAAACTTTATTTCTATTAAAAAATATAATTTTGTTAAAAAAAATAATTCCCAAACTTAAATGTTTGATAAAGTTGGTGTGATTGAAGAAAAGATGTGTTTAATCAACGAAAATTATATATGTTGCTTTATCTAGAGTGAAATCATTTGATTCAGTTATTAAGTTTTTCTAGATAACCAACGTCAAGTTAGAAACGTTAAAAATATCAAGAAATATCTGAATAAATAAGAAAAATACGTATATGAACACATAAAATTCACAATTATTTGTTTATAATTATTATTATAATTGAATTATAATTGTTATATTGATGGGGAAGGGGTTGGGGGGGGGGGGCGTGCAAAGCACGTTTATAGTTTATCTAGTAATTGCAAATTTTCCCCAAAAACACGAATTTTCAGTATGAATATATTTTCTAATAATTATCTACTAATTATTCAAATAATTTACTTTTTAAAAACTACTAATTTTTAAAAAATTATAAATATTTTTTTTAAATAAGTTTTTTTTTTAAATTCACAATTTATTTTATATAATGGCCAATTTTTAAATTATGAGCGTTATATTTCTGATTATTTATTAATTTTTCAAACAGAGTATTATATTTTCAATCAATTAATAATTATTTTAAATTTAGAGCTTAGTATTTTATTAATTACCAATTTTTTGTTAATTAAAATTAAAAACATTTAAATTTTTTATTTTTGATTAATTAAAAATAACCGCCAATATCATTACTAAAAACAGAATTTTTGCCGATCACTGTTCGTGACTAACGATTACTGTATATTTCTCGTTGTTGCCTTCCAGGTCCACAAGGACCAATTCTTCCAAAGGTGCCGCCATAGCCGCCATGTTCTTACTGCGAATGCCTCACCTCGCGAGCCGCAGTAATGAAAGTAGGAAGTGACGACAAAATCTATGACGTCACATGAACACGAAAACGCTTTGACAGCTTACTGCCGCGTATATTGGAACGGATTTACAGTGCTGCCAGTACTGCGAGTGAATAGCGAAACGCAGCCTATATCGTCCCGGCGACGTCATTAATTACGTATTAGTGACGTCAATATATGACGTCACGGAGATGAGACAAAAGTACGTCATTTTTACGGCACTTTGACGTCATTTCATAACGTCGCAATCGTCATAACATGACCAAAAAATGACGTTAAATAGACGTCACCTTGCTACCTGGGGTGTATTATCGTTGCCACAATTCCGGGTAAACTCCCGAAATGTTGCGCCCGAAATGTCGATCATTCGTGATACGTGATATTCTTTCTAATCAAAATAAATAAATAATCGAGATAAATATGTACAATCACATACTGTCACGTTCGTCAATTTTAACATGCTAGAACATTTTAGCAATAATTACATAGTCATAGTTACGGATATAAATTGGTCTAGCACACTACTATATACCAAACTGTTTATGTAATAATTTTCTTACTTTCCTCAAAAAACTTATGACATTTTTAGACTAAATATTTCGAATTATTAATAGAAATTGATAAACGTTTTTAACGAAGATGAGAATGCAATGAATAAATTGCACTACTGCAAAATTTCGAATTGTTTGTTGGATATATGTTCCTTTTTTTGCATACGAAAAATATACTACATACGAAAACCGCATTTCATCCGTCTTGTCTATTGTGCGAATTTTCAATAGATTAACGGTCGTATATAACTGGGGTAATGATGTCCGTCAAAAATAACGTCTTTCGTAATGCCTGTTACTTTAACGCTCGAGTCTAATGCGGAAATGCGGAAATCTTGGAACAAGAATAACTGATAACAATAATAATTATATCCGTGAACCAATACGTTCATATACGTGAGGCCATGACGGACTTTTTCTTTAGTTATTTATTCGTTGATCAGGAAATCGCGCTGGTCATCTTCTTCGACGCGGTATTGATTGCTCTGCTTTTGATTGAACGCAGATGCAATAGAATCGATTCTACGATTTCCATCTTGGAGCGAATGTAATTATATGTACATATGTTCCTCTGTTAGTGATTGGTATACATTAAATATTGCAATTAGAAAGTCAGTTATTAGATTAATTGATGCAATTAGATTGATAAGTAACGTTTTCCTCAAAACTGTTTCAAATTTACAAAATGGTGTGAATGGTGTCTCTGATAATTAAAACAATTCTTTCAGATTCAATAGGCATGTTCTCAGATACACAATCTCTAAACGTAACGGGTTTTTTGATAAAATTTAGTCTTTTAATTTTGACGAGATAATATGATCATCTTTTTCTTTTGTTTTAACAACTTGTGAAAAGTCCCACAAGTTAAAAGCATGCTATTTTGTTATTTCAACACATCTAAATTTTTTCCAAGTAAACAACAAATAGCTCAATATAAAAAATAAGAAAAAATTTTGACTTTTTAATTCCAGATTATTAGTCTAAGCTCAATTAAAGCCACTATTTCATTATTTTCTACAAATGTCATTTACACAAGTAAGTAACTTTGATATTTTTCCTTTTGCTCTATAAAATATTATAATTAATAATATAAATTTTTAATAACAAAATATGCAAATGCTCACATTTCTTTCTAATTCAAAAAGAGCATCTCAAAATTAGCCTATTTTTTTCGTCTCTTTACAGTGGCCTAATCTCTTAAATTGACAAGTACAACTTGACACTATGTCATGCTATTATTATAACTTTGCGTCGCGTAGGAAGTGTGATGTAGTTTTTCGAACAAAACTTTTCTTTCATATCATAATCTCTTTGTCGTTCCCGTCGGGAACAAACTCATATTTTTGCATGCCAGAACAATGTCGTAAATATCGATGATTGAATAAATCATTGTGAAAAATCGTCGTTCGGAATAGAAAGGAAATGATGTATTATCGCATTGAACAAAATACCATAAAACTATTCGCGTGTTTTACGTTTCTTCGTCGCACGTGAACGCGGTGCAGACACACTTTTCGCCGCGAGTATTCAATGAATTTATCTATCGCTAATTCATGGATTTAAAATTGGTCTAGCGACAAAGGATCGGGAGATGACGCTGAAGCTACTTCACGGGGACAAACCGCGCGCAGAGGCAATATTTTGCAACTTTCCTCATTGAGAGTTGTAAGGCTGAAACGCGCAGATTTGCATGCGGTGCAACAAACTTCTTCTTCTCCTTGTTCATTCATTCATTCTCGTTTAAAATTGCGCGTTTTATTGAAAAATTTCTATGCCGGTGATCTATTCGATTCCATAAATAATACGAAGCTTGTGTTTTTTCTCTCAGAATTTCGTAATAAGACTAAAAAATGTGTAGGATTAATATTGTATACAGTGACGCACTGCGTATTCAAGAATAAATAATCTTTGTCGACGATATCCAACTTTTATAAAGAATATCTTAAGATAAATGGATCAAAACTTTGCAGTGAATTTTTGAAGATAAATTTGAAGTCAATTTTTTCTCGATAAAAATGCTGAGAGAGTCATCGCTCTTGGGAATTTTTAAACTTACAATATCTTACATTTCTACAATTATGTTTTAAATTGAAATCCTGTTAAAATAAATAATCCATTCAAGTGTAATATTGCTCTTAACTTTTTTTTACAAATAACAAAGATTATTTAAACAAGAATTCTACTTTCAACCTATTATTCAAAAACTATCGGCGTCTTTTTATTGAAAACATTTTCTGAAAGAATTTAAGAAACCAATAAATATCTTTTTCCATTTATTGCGGTCGCTTTGTAAAATTTCCGAGTAAACTAATTAAACGTAAAAGCTAAATTAGCCTTAATAAATACACGATTGCTTTGATTAGGGGGAGTCCGGGAGACTTGATCATAGAGGAGAGTTGAACCACTTTAAATATCTTGTTCAAATTTTGAACAAACAGCTCAATCCGAGCACGTTAAAACACTTTTGTCTCACTCACTGTCGAAACGCACTACCAAGCGTCATGTTGTCACGTGCTCGGATTGAGCTCTTTGTTCAAAATTTAAACAAGATATTTGAAGTGGTTCAACTCTCCTCTATGGTCAAGTCTCCCGGACTCCCCCTACTTGATTACCGTCAATTTTCCACTTATGTCAACGAAACGTCCAAGAACGATGGAGCGCCGGAAATGCGCTTCCTTCGGGCGTGGACACAGCCTTTATGAGTGAGGGCATGTTGAATATTAGCTCAGAGCCGAAGTCTCTCTTCGTTTACGAATCGCTATATTTGCCAGATAGAATATTATGCCGGCATACAGTTGAACATGACTATATTCTGCGAAATTTGGCTGTGTTTAACCGAACCAAAGGTAACGGTTAATTAAATAGCGAGCGGTGCGCACTCTGCGAGGTAATTTATTAAATATTCATCGCGAAATAGCGTAATCCACATAATCCATTTGCAACTCCGACACGCTTTAAAGCAGGGAATTAAATTTAACCACAGAATGGATCAAATGTTTGTTCGCAATATGTTAAATTTTCTATTGATCCTCTATTGGACTCTAACGCGTCATTTTTTTCGTAGTAATTAAATGTATGCGCATAATTGCGATTTCGATTTTACGTAGTTAGTTATTAAATGTATGATAATTGCGATTTTGATTTTAACGCAATTCAAATATGTAGGTATACTGTAACAAACATGGCACGACACGTTTTATTACCACCGCAGATCAGTGGGGATAACGTTGCCACAAGTCAATAATATATTACAGAAATTACAATTATTACAAAGTTTAGTTTAAACAGTTTAATTTGAAAAATCGCCGCCAAACAATTTATTCACAACGCCGGATATTTTCGGCCAACTTGCCATCAACAATACGACCCGATTAATCCCGTCGATGAATCGCGACGAAATTAACATTTTCGTGCGCGAACTTTGCGATAACGTTGATGCGTGATGCGGTGTGAACATCCCGAACTTTCGGGTGGCATGACGCTCGTCCGTAACTCTCCGAACTGTATGCGCGAGCATTGACGACGATGTGTCTGGTTTACCGTGTAACATTAATATTTGGTGTCTTTTCATATACCAACCGGGATTCCCACAAACGCGACACGAATGATGAACTGATAGGAATTGCCAAATATAGAGATACGTGGATTCCCAATTTGTGTGAAATTTAATCACCTATATATGTGTATGTATGGAATTTGGTTCTATCAATAAAACAAAGATACGCGATCGACGAACATAATTATGCACTTCTTTTCTTCCTAATTTAATTTTAATTTATTTTTAACAATTTGCGAACAAAGACTTAATAATGTAAGTGCTAATGCATATGTGCAGTTCATGAGGACCTGAAATAAAGTCAGGATAAATCGAAATTTGTAATAAAATTGGAGCGTTTCAATCTCAATACTTTGATATAAATTTCAATTTATTCCGATTTGATTTCTATTACCGACCTCGTCAACCATTCCATTTTATTTTTTGATTGTTTGCAACGATGGAATAACAATAATTAAAACTTTATATGTATAAATATCTGACAAGAGAAATACGATAATAAAATCTACAACGCGCGCACACAAAAAGTTATGCAAACGAAGCCAAGATAAATCCCGACGTACCGAGAGAAAAAAATACAAATTTCTTTAAAAATACTACAACCGGAGGAATCAATATATAATGAATGATATTATAAAACACATAAATGTATTTTTATTCTCGTTGATCTCACAACAAGAGCCTTAAGTGTGTTTAGAAGATTTATCAAGCAACACCCCGTAATCGTGTTATGAGGTATCTGCTTCTTAATGGCCCGATTTTCCGTCGCGAGTCGCGTATTTATTGCACGAATCTATTTCGTGCGCGCTATATATCCTAGAAAACGGAAAAAAACGGTCGCGCACATGGGGCGAATCTATCTATCTTACGTAATCCAGCATTTGAAAGTGGGTTGCACGCTTCACCGGAGTTATTTTCTGGCTTCTCCGGGCGGAAGCTTCTGTCCGATCTTCGTTTCTGCATGCGTACGAAAATCCGCGCGCGCCTGCATATGTAGACACGTGCTAAAACGTGTCATCGACAGGCCGAACATTTACTTTCCACGTGGACGACGGCCAACAATGCAAGTTTCAGCGGACCTCGAAGCGGCCTTTTACGTAATCGGAAATTGTTATACGATTCGTTACGAATGTTACTCTAACATCGTTCAGTATTACCATTATACGCGCTTAACAAATATCTCATTAAATTTCCCGATTTACCTCTTCTTTAATTCCTACGTTACGTGATCTTTTAGGATATATTACCTGCTCGACCCAGAGGTTCGTCGTCATGATCTGATTCTTCAAATTCTGCAAGAGAATAATTTTGTGAGAATACATCGCTCTCCCCTGCTCTGAAAATATATCGCAACATTCCTTTATGAGCTAATTTATCTCATGCTCTCCCGAGATGATTAAAAACGGACTGTGTATATGTACGCGTCAACGGCATCTGCTATAACAATTTTTATCATTACGGAATATAAAGTACGCGTTAAAATTCGCCTTCGGATAGTGATGGCATTAACAATAGTGCTTCGAAATTTGATACCAAAATATTAACGTACAAAAATATCTAATGTTAATATTTGAATCCGTAATTTTTGTTTGCTTGGCTCTCACATTGTTGCACGAGCAATATGATCGTGAGGATACAATTGCTTACCACATCGATGAGCTGCGAAAGCTTGAGCTTTATTTTAACGGTGAGGACGTCTGTGACGTTGACCACTGGACGAATCAGCTTGTTGTAATTCGACAAGAGATCGTCGTATAATCGCTTCGCGTCTGGATTTCCTGAGCATCCTGGAAATACAGGAGAAGCGTGTCCTAAAATCGTCGCCTAAATGGGGCACTTATCGCACTAAACTAAATTTCCACACGTTACAATGCTTATTGTCTTTATACGTATAGAAGTAGAAAGTTACTTAAAGCAGTAAAGTTAGATTAACAGCAAACTGAATCGAATGTATGTAATGTCAAACTTATGTACACTATGTCATACAATGATATATCATTGTATAAATTATTACTATATAAGTCCGAAAATAATTTACTTTTATTTTACGAATTAATTTAAATGGATTTTCCATTTACGATCTATTGTAGCTTTATTGTATTTTTTCACTTTAATATGACTTTTCGTTACAGCTACGAGATTTAGGACTGATATCGCGATTCGGACGATAGTCGATAAACGAAGCGAAAACAAAGGAATCCGAAAGGACACGAGGAGAGGAAAAGCGGGAAATATTTCGCTCCGAGGGCAGATATCAAAGGAAGGGAGACAACCGTGGATAGTTTGCTCACGTAACAGGACAGCTCGGTAATTCCGCTTCGTAGTTTTCCCATTATCCGTGCCCGTGTGAGCGTGCCGTGTATATTTCGCTTTGCGCATATTTAACCCTTTGCCGTACGGCAGCGCATAAAGTGTTGCCGTCATTATAAAGACCAACACATAGGCTGGAATATACGATACGAACCCAGATATACCCGCCGTCGCCGTCGTCCGAATCGTTCTCCACTTATTTGCAATTTCAAAGTAAAACGTTGAGCCTCTGAATCTGCGTGCAACGCTGCGAATCACCATTAATATTGGAGAGTCACAAAGCGCGGCCTGAGATGTACATTTCGCTAATTGTATAAGTATCCCGATAACGCAGAATGTATGTGTGTGAATGAATAAATGTGCCGGAAGAATATATTATATTGTTATATAAATTCTTTTTAATGTTCAATTCTTTCGCGTCTCAAAAGTTTGCGATATTTCATTGAGCGAATTTCCGTTCATTTTGCTTGAGAACACATTCAAGAGGCTAGAGATAACTGAATATTTTTCAATACGATAATGTCCAATCTTCAATCTGTACTGAAATATTATCGGAAATTGCATTGTTATAATAATTGTAAGATTAACGAGACAAAAAAGTAATATAATTCTCCGTCATATTATAAATTTTTTCACATCACCTAACAAATCACTGACTTACGGTACAGAATGTATTTGTTATATGTATTGATTGAGGAAATTTCATTTTTCAACAACGAATTAGCGCTGGATATGTAGAGACGACAAACACTTCCGCTCGTACGACGGAGGCGTGAATACTTGTCGATATTTCGTCATTACGACAGAGTCGCCGACGGATTCGGCTTGCCCGCCGTTATATTATTTATTCCGTTCGCGCGTCGTTTTATTACCGTTTTACGAGCTCCCAACCATCCCGTTCCTAACGCGTGACGTAACGTCGTCAGTGATTTTAATTTTGAAACTGAGCCGGAGGGGGGGGGGGGGTTCTTCCGGCTCGTATATTGAAAGACAGTCCTGGGAAATTGGATTCAAGACTAGCCGGAAAGATCATAGCCGCGGGACGAAGGACTAAAGTTGCCTGCGAGAAAAAAATGTCAATAATGATGGGACCCGATATATATTCCGTGTTTATTCTAATTTAATCCCTGACATATCAGAGTAATCTTGAAATACTAGCGATATCAACGATACGCTAAAATTTATGTACGTGTATTAAAAATGTTACAACATGTAATTGGCAAAGATCCTACGATAAAACTTTTACTATACGGAGCGTTGTCCTTTTATAGTGATTTAACTTTCACGATAATGAAATTTTGGGCGAAATATCTGCTAACGCGATGAAAAATTGTTTCCGACTTATACATTTGTGTATTTACCATTTATTGATTTCATACATTTTTGTGATTTAATAAATTTTAATGGCATAGGTACACGTCGTACGTACATTTTACTCAATTTTATAATAGTAATTTACAATATACTAAACCGTACAAATATTTCGAAGATGTTATCGATAATTGAGCACAAAAAATTCATCTAATCTGAATTACAATTAATATAAATACTAATAACTAGGAAAAAGTGAATTTTGTGAGTCAAATGCGATTAGTTGTGCGTGAATTAACGTTACATTTAATTAACAATTTAATACAAAGTTAAAAATCATACATTTTAGCTCTATTTTGACGTCAGCAAAGTGATAACAGATAAATTAAATAATCTCACGCTCTCTGATGAGCATTAAATAAGCATCTCAAGATTGAATGGACAAAGACAATGTAATTTTTTGCTGACAAACCTTGAATCAAAGTTGTCACTTTTTCCTTGTTGTTAAATTTAATGTCTTCAGTTAATTATGTCAATGTTTTTCAATTTCAAGAGTCTTTAGTTAATTATCCATGTATTTTAATATAAATGCAATATTACTTATTTAAGTAAATATCACGATTCACGACTATTATCTGACAATCATACATATAACTATTTGAAACGGTAGTTAATTCTCCAAACGGGGTGGCATTTGAAGGTCTGGTTTTGTAATCGCGTCGTTTGCTCCGTTCAGCTGTACTGTTCGCGCACGTTTTTTCCCAGTAAAAAAAAAAACAGAGAAACGAAACGACGATGTTACGACCGCCTCGTGAGAGTACACTCCACTTGCATAGGTGCGCAAGAACAACGCGGAGAAATGCAATCGTAAACGCAGACGACCTGTGTATGTCCATACTCGCAAACCGCGGTAATGTACGCATCTCGTAGACCTGCACAGATGTATATGCAACGCGTATTCGCGTATAACGACGTGCGCGTTCGTGTGGATTATAACGCCGTCGGGCTCGCAAACACACTCGCGGGACATGGAAAACGTTTTACGAGCCTCAAGTAGATTTTGCGATCACGCGCACATTTATAGTCATTATTCGCCTATGCATGCAGAAATAATATTCGCCTATATGCATTTTGCATTTTCGTGCGTGCTTTTTCCGCACAATAAAGAAGGAATATCCGCCAAAAAATTTTTATTTACTAGGAAAGGAAAACCTTGTAAATTACCTGACACTATCTATTTATTTTGTAATCTATTTAAATATTTCATGTCTAGTACGACATGTTCTAGAATATCTAAAAATATATATATATCTAATAAATATAGAGTCATTAAAATCAAATCACTAAAACACTCATTTCAAAGAGTATTGTTTAAACATTTACAAAGAATATTGTAATAAATACTTGTTAGAAAATGTATAAAAAATTATTTGCGTAATAAGATTCGAAAGTTTTCGGATTAATCATGAAATATATATGATACGATATACAGTGTCACTTCGTATGGCGGTTACTCAAATAAACGCTTCTAATAATATAAATTTTTCATCATATTTGCTATAAGATACACATACAACTTTCGCATCTTTAATATTTCAAAGACTTGCGGATATATTAAACCGAAAACTTTTAAACATTGCTGCACAATTCTTATCAATATATGTTTCGTCATCATTTTTATTTTTTTAATAAATTGAGTAGGGTAGACCGGGGCACGTTGTCACACGGGGGACGTTGTCACATCGGCTTTATTTAAAAAACTAATAATCAGAGGACAACACCCGTTATTCCCAAAACGTGTTAGTGTATGCCCATCTTTGGTATGTTTACAGTGTTGAGATTGCTCCAGCTGTGTTGACGTAAAACCAATTTGAAAGTTTTTTGCGACCATAAGTAGAATTTTATTGTCTAATATTTAACGTACTGGACATGAAGCTTATGTTTTTTCAGAACAGACCTTTATATTATCTTAAAGTATGTACTTTTACCTACCGCGTGCAATACCTAACCTTATGAATATCTCAAACGTGTCATGAGGCTGTTTGGAGTAAAAAAATGCCTTCGAGGCACGTTGTCACGAATTTTAATGTCATAGGTGCAATTGGGATATGGTGCGCTCCTACAAACGAAAAACTGCGAGAGCCGCAGTAGTCGATCTAGAAGTAATTCGTCTTGCTGTTAAATGTGTATCAATAAGTTGCGCATTCGAATGGAATTCTTATATTTAGATTAAGACAAAAACTTCATGCTTTTTGTACTTTTTTGAAATAAAATAAATGTTTCTGTGAAGGATTTTACTTTTTTACATTGCAGCGCACTATAATATATTGATATTTACGTTGAATTCAGTTTGGATAACATTTTGCATGCAATCACAATTGATGTGACAACGTGCCCCGTGACCGGGGCACGTTGTCACAAGCGACCTGTCGTTATTTATTGTTATGTAACAACTGTAGAGTAACAATCACACAAAATTCGATACTGTCCAATTGAAGCTGAGGGTTCACTCGAAATTTTGGCATATCAAAGTACTCTCAAATATTGAATGTAAAAAATACAAAAAATATTGAACCAAATGTGTGACAACGTGCCCCGGTCTACCCTATAAATTTTATAATCCTAAAAATCGTTTCAATACAAATTCTCATTAAAATTTAAAAAATTGATTTTTGCATTCGCTATTTTAAATTTTTTATATTTCGGTATCATTTTCTTATTCAGTGATTTCAAAAACCTCGTAATACACAATTTCATTAGTATTTGCAAATATTTTATTCTTTGCATCTGTCATATTAAATTCGCCATTTGAAATTTTTATGTTTTTATCCCATTTTCGTAGTCAGCGATCCCAAAAACTTTTAAAGATAATTATAAACTACGTATGTTTCTTTTAATCAGAAAATGTGAGATGTGAAAAAATTAAACAAATACAGTAACTAAGAAGAGTTTATTCTCTATTTCAACAAAAACACTTATCTTTTGATCTAAAGAAAGAAACGTTAAATTTCCCCTTTCTTGAAAATTCGAGCTAGCATTTGGAATTCAAATTCGCAATTTATTCATTATAGACCTCAATCTGTCAAAATATTTATATCTGTTTATTCATTACGTTAAGAATAGTCGAGTTAAAAATTGTTTACGCTATCAATTCGTACTCTTTAAGAAGAAAATGAATGATAATCATATTACGCGTTTCGTGGAAATGAAAGATGAATTGGGATATTAGGAGCGATTAGGAGATGAAATTTTCCATCAATTAGTATTGGTGGGTGATTAGTATGAGTCTCAGGCATGCGATTCCTAGATTGATCATACGTACCTGATATGAGCACCAACACTATCCACATGATCCCCACCAGGCTCTTCATCATGTCATTGTGCCACGTCCACCTCATTTCTTCTCGCCTTCGTGCGCCCCAGACCCCTCAGTTTTTGCACTGCAATGAAAGAAGGATGATTGGTCAATCGTAGAAACGTTATCGGATTTCGTGTCAACGTTCTTTCCTTTCCATTTATATAATTCTCATTGTTTTTCTCACACAAATTATCGTTCTAAAGCTGAACAAGCTAAATATATTTATTAAACATATAAAATTTTTTACTATAACATATGCATAAATATAATATATTAATACACATATCTATATATGGGGGTGTAAATCGAGAAGTTATTGAAATAAAATAACTGTCATTTTGTAATGAGTGATTAGATTGTTATGTATGCATCAGTTTATTGTTATGGAAACGGGTTACAATTACACCTCGTACTATTTCACTTAAAACTTTTTAACTCTTTAATCAGTCTCTTATGAACCAAGGTACATATAAGGTGAGGGTCGAAATTGAAACCAGGACCTGCCAGCTACAAATTGATCGTTCCTGCGCAGAGCCACGCCTCGCCCTATATAGTTACATTTCTAAAATTTCTTTTACTTCTTCGGTTTAATATCTTTTATCTCTAAAATCTTAGGTTTAATATTTAGTTATGCGACATAATTGCGTATTGATTACAACTGCGAAATCGAATTTGTAAATTTACTACAAAGGTACAACGCCAAACGAATTCGAATAAGGCACACGCAAAGAACGGACACGAAGAATGTCGGCCGAGATGAATTATGAATAGGTAATTGTGGGCTATCGCGAAAACTTACGATCGTTTTTGCGCTCGCGTTCGCGATATATTCAAATATGTCCATGTCGATGAAACACGCGATAAGCTATGGCATTCACTTATACGTGGTGATCAAAGATATGCAGTTTTCCGAAAACGATAATGGTTTAGCGAAAATTCGGACGTCATTGCGATCGCACGTGATCTTTGAAAATTAATCAAAGATGTTTTTATTTATTAAAATTGTGCAAGTAGAAACTTGCACATTGCTTCCTCATAGAGGAAGCTAAAACAAATAAATACTAATAATTATATACATTAAATATAAAGCTGGATCTAATCAATCAATTTTATATGATTTTAATACAAATTCGGTCCAATAGTTTTACGGATGATGTATGTTTGAACATTAATAACTTAAAAACTATTGGACCAAATTTTTAACACAAGTATATGAAATAGGGGTAGAATTTTCCGGGGAGTGCTATAGAGTGTGTATTTTTTCGTTACCAATTTTCTGGAAACCGATTTTTTTAATTTTTCTAATTCTTACGGGCAAAAGAATTAAAAAAATCGGTTTCCAGAAAATAGATAACGAAAAACTATACACTTTATAGCACTCCCCGGAAAATTCTACCCCTATTTCATATATAATTCGTTAAGATTTGCTTGATTAGTTCTGGAGTTATAGAAATTTCGGTAAATTTGGCACATACACACATACACACACACATACATACATACAGACATTTTTTAAAATTGCAATTTTTCGACGTTTTAGAACATTCTAAACACATTCAGAAAAACAAAAAAAAATTTTTTTTAACGAAAACAAAGCTTCCTCTATGAGGAAGCAAAAAGCGGTGTCTCCAGAAAAATTCCCCAAAAATTCACATAATTCTAATTTGCATTCCAGAATAACATATTAAAATTTTATGAAACTGGCTGCATTTTCTTGTAGCCATCGAACCTCCTTAACCCCCAACTTGGGGAACCCTCTCTAAATATTGAGAGCTAGCCACGATACTCTCGATGAGTCCCTACTTCTGAGAGGTGGCGATCGAATAAAAACCTTCTTCTACTTCTTTTCAAACTCGGAAATGTATGTGTATGTGTATGTGCGTATGTGTAATTGTGTGTGTATGTCCGCGGTGTCGGGAACTCGGGTCGATCCGTGGGTGCGTTGGGCCCAAGGAATTGCGCGGATCAATTCCCCCTGCGGGAATGGAATAAAAACCGACAATTTTTGGTCGGGTTTGAACTCGGATCCTCCGGCTCACTTGACCAGCATTATCGGTGACATTATGATCATTATCCGCCATATTATATTAATCATTTGCCATTATAATTATTTGCCAGTATATAGTCAATTAAAAATTCTTAATTGTGTTAATTATTCTCTGACGAAGCAAATGTTACTTATTTGGTTTGAATATACACCTTGACTGAAAAGCGGTGTTTTATCTTATATTGTTTGTCATCTTAATACATTGTTATTGCGATAAATATTACCATATGCCTCGGTGGTCGAATTGGTACGACGCCCGCACGGAATGAGGGAGGTTCCAGGTTCGAACCCTGGCTGAGGTAATATTTTTCGCAATGAATTTTATTATTTAATTAAGACGCTTATATTGTAAGCATCTACAATTACATCAATTAAATATGACCAGGAACCCTTGGTCGAAACGCGGTGACGATATGTCACGACAATTATAATCGTTGCTATTATAATTATTTGCCAGTATATAGTCAATTAAAAATTCTTAATTGTGTTAATTATTCTCTGGCAAAGCAAATGTTACTTATTTGGTTTGAATATACACCTTGACTGAAAAGCGGTGTTTTATCTTATATTGTTTGTCATCTTAATACACTGTTATTGCGATAAATATTACCACATGCCTCGGTGGTCGAATTGGTACGACGCCCGCACGGAATGAGGGAGGTTCCAGGTTCAAACCCTGGCTGAAGTAATATTTTTCGCAATGAATTTTATTATTTAATTAAGACGCTTATATTGTAAGCATCTACAATTACATCAATTAAATATGACCAGGAATCCTTGGTCGAAACGCGGTGACGATATGTCACGACAATTATAATCGTTGCTACGATTATAATTATTTGCCAGTATCTAGTCAATTAAAAATTCTTAATTGTGTTAATTATTCTCTGGCAAAGCAAATGTTACTTATTTATTTTTATTTTATGTTTTTGTGCTTCGACGTAGTAGTTGAGCCTGTGAATAACCTTTTTCCAATATTTTTTTACGTAGAGTTCACTATTGAATGAGAATCTCATGACTTTTCTAATAATATTTTACATATTTTGTAAGATAAAACAAAAAAATTTTTAAATAATAAACAGGTTGCGAATTATCGTATAAAGCAATATTACAAAAATGTACTTTTGCGCATTTAAAGACCGTTACAATTATTGCCAAAATGGCTTTAATACCCCAGAAGCACTATTTTTACACACTCAGATTTATCACATCAACTTGACAAATTACACGTGTGGCCAGGTTGGTTGCGAGAGAACGTTTCAACGATTAGACTCCTTTAAACGTCATATAAGGAACATACATTCTCATCAGCCACCAAATCCTTTACCTAACATTTGTGCAGGACCATTAAATGTAGAGCAGCCTTTAATGGATGTAGACTTAGTTGAAGACGTTGACTTACTTGAAGAAGACCCCTTACCACCACAACATGAACTGATTAACGATTTACCACATATTGGCAATCAATTAAAAAGAATAACGTACAAATATTTGTCAAAATTGCACGTGGACAAAAGTCTGTTCGTACAGCTATTCAAAGGATTATCGAAAGTACCTCCGAGTTACTATCTACCATTGGAACCATGTTAGAAAATGATGTAACTGCAACTGATGATACTCAGGATAATCTTCGAGATATTGTCTCTTTCTTGAAGAGTCCATTTTCTAAAAACGCAACAGAATATAAGAGGATACAATTGATAGAAAAAACAGGATTTTATGTAGCTCCTAGAAAAATATTCATTCGCCAAAGAATCGATGACATAGCTGTTGACGGTACAATTGTGAGAGTGCCGGTTGAAGTCACCATGACAATTGTGCCTTTACGGATACTATTTAAAACTATTTTCAGTTCGCCAAAATTTTTCAAATCGCATATACATACATGCACCAGCAGAATCATGCTAATATAATTGACGATACAATTCACACCTCTTCTTGGAAAACTAAACAGCGTCAATTCTTTTCAGATAAATTCGTAATTCCTTTATATATAGGGGAGACCGGGGCTCGTTGGCACCGTTTTCACAATTTCGGCATTTAAGTTTTTAAACAACTAATTATCATAATTAAACAGTACTAATATGATAGACAGTACCTTTCTCTACATTTTCGTGCTAAGAACGCTCCTGTATACTGTATAGTTTCTTTGTAATAAGTGAAATATGAACACGCTGCATTGTAGCCAACTTGCCCTGATAGTAAGGTAAGTTGGCTATGCGACAAAAGTCTATGTTAAATTAATGAAAACGTAATAGAAACACAAAACGGGTAACAGATATGTACTTCTTGATAAAGATTGTATCTTTTAAAGTTATTTTATAATGATCGAATAGCAAAATGCTGTTGCAGAAGAACAATTGTAAACTATTTTAGATGTAGCTTTCTTCAATATAAAAATATTAATATAAATATATATCTAGCTTCTATCAGCATTGTAGGTAGCAAATCACATGCTCACACAGGTCTCACGCGCGCAACAACAACAAGTCAAGCTAAGCATTCCTTGATATGAGCCAACATACCCCATCTCTACATACGTTTGATTTCAGTCATTTTCTTACAATAAATTACTGTTGTTCCTCAAAATGACATGTCGTATAGTAATAGAAACTTTTCTTTTAACTAATAATACATCACTTTGATTTATTTCTCAAGCTGAAGGGCATTAATACGATATTTTAAAACGCTCGAAAATTTACTTGCCACCTCTTGAATCAGAGTTTCCTCTTTTTCTATTGTAATACTTGTTTGATTTAAATAAAACTTTGGGAAAAGTACCTATATCATAAAAGAGATATTTTGTGATAACTTTTCCATTATTTCTTTCGCTACAAATATATAAACGGAACGCATTGCCAACTTGCCTCTTGTGCCAACGAGCCCCGGTCTCCCCTAACTCGTAAAGCAGGAGACAGTATTGCTTTCATATCAAAATATATGCACCCTCGGTTTTGACGAACACTGCCATTCATATGTTGTTGAACCTAATGAAGTTGATGTTCAAAATCAATATATTAATGTCGATAGTTTGCCAGATTCAACACCATTATATTTGCGCAAAATGAATGAGAAGCATTATATTACTGTTCCTTATGCCGCATAATTAAAAAAAACTTCGATTTGTTATTAAATTAACTATGTATAAAACTGTAAGTGCATACTTTTATATCATATACGTACTATATATATTTTATACTTTAAGTTTATTTAAAAAATTGTATTTCTTTAGTTGTAAGTTAAAATAAACAAATTTTAAGCAATGTTGTTTTTTATTTAATTTTTGCATAAAATCAGACAGCAATAGGCCTATATAAAAATCAAATATATATTTTATTTAAAAATATATTTTATTTAAAGAAAAAAATATTGTTGCTACAAATAAATATTTTATTAGATATTAAGAAAGTCATTAAGTTGACATTAAATATGTGAACTTAGTATCTAATAAAATATTTATTTATAGCAACAAACATGTAGCCAAATAAATAAATAAACTTGAAATTAATAAAATGCTATTAGGCCGATATATAAATAAAAGAATTTATTAGTTTGAACAAAATTTTATTTGTTCTGAATAAATCTTTTTTCTGGGTGCATCCCTTACGAAAATCTGAACTATGAAATGCGGACCATGCTTGTGGGTTTAAAATAAATTTCTCTCGACCTTCTTTGCAACCAGCTGAGCCAGTAATTGTATGTACAGGTACTTTGTAATTTGTGTATGGTTCCTCGTAACTGCCGTACACTTGAAAGTTATACATGAGCCACATCCTCTCATAACTATGTTCGTGCGCCAAAATTTCTAAATTCACTTTATATTTGAAAAACAGATCTTCTATTCCAAACTAATTTAAAAATGATAATCCAACTCTAACTAGACTCTGATGGTTAGTACAATAATCTGCATTTTTATTTCAGAAAAAACAGCTCACCATTTTGACAAAAAAAAAGAACATTTAATAAAGTATAGAGTTTTGAACAAATTGAACAAATTCATTAAAACACATAAAGACGTCAACGCATTGTGCTCGAATAACAATGTAATTTATAAGATTAAATGTAATGATTGCGATGCCTCTTACGTGGGACAAGCAAAACGACAACTGAAGACAAGAATTAACGAACACAAAAACAATTATAAATTGGATCCATCAAGACATTCAGTTATCATGGAACATATGCTTAATTTTATGTGTAAGATGAAAAACCGTGTTATCCGATAATTCTCTCAGTGGATCCGCCGAGTACAGATTTTATCATCATATTTTCCATGTCGTACTTATAAACATACAGAATTTATTATATTTTGTTTTCTGATTCTATTTAATTAGCATAAAAAGGACAGGGTACCATCTCTGTAAAATAACTCTTTCATAGTGAGAAAAGGAGAGGCGTAAGAACTAGTGATTTAAGTGCTCCTCGTTGTGTGAGTCAATATTACAGCAGCGATAAAGCCTACATAACGAAGATAGAATCTATGCAGATATTATACGCGCGAATTAGTCGCGCGAATTCAGAGCAACTCAGAGATATGAGATTCAGAATAGTTACTGTAGATTCTACAGTAATATACTGAATCAGTTGTTTGTATTAAAGTCTAAAGCTGGGGCCAGACTATGCGCGATTCGTGGTTCGTGATTCGCGATTCGCCATTCGTGAAGATTCGTACGAATCACGAATCGCGCATAGTCTGGCGCTGAAGATTCGTATAGATTCGTATCGTTCGCCAATGTCGCGGTTCGCCATTCGTATAGATTCGTATCGTTCGCATTCGTGGTTTATCATTTGTTATTCGCGATTTCGATTCGTTTATAATTCGGCAGTCATTGTATGCATATAAAAGAAGACACCGAGGAAAGAACGTTTACTTTTATTATCCAGAGTACATTTTTGCGTAATAAGTTTCGATCATGAGCGATAGCGATGATAGTGATGTTGCAATTGCGAGTGCAATATATATTTTAATTGCATAAAAGAAGAAAATAAAAAGAAGAAAGCGGAGATGGTGGATTAAACCACTATTCAATAGGTTAATTAATAAAATCAGTATTGCAAGTTTTGAAATAAGGAATTTCTCAATCGCGGTAAGACCAAATTACTTCATTAACAACATAACTAACCTAAATCCTAATCGACTACACAACTCTACAAAAAAAAATTTGTTTCTTGTCCTTGGATTCATTTCATGATTTTCCTATTCTTCGTGCACCAAAATAAAGGAAAAATATCAATATCCCCTTTAAAGTTTGCTTTTGTAGCCAGGAGAACGTTTGTACTATATTTTAAAAAAATCTATGCTTTTACTTTTTATCTGTTAAAAAACCAAAACAAATATATTTGTATATTATTTTTATTAACTTTAACTATTATATTAGCTTACAAAATAATAGGAAAAATGTTCAAAGTGAACCCTGTTACTCTTTCTTTTATGTTCACATGAGTACTTTCTCTTATTAAACCTCAAATATAGTCTCCCATCATATTTTTATTGTATTAGCCTTGATAACGGCGTTCGAAGTCCATAATGTCTTGATGAAAACATTCTCCTTGTTCTTCTGAGTACGCTCCCATGTTGTTTTTAAATTTATCTGAATGAGCATGTAGCATATGCACTTTCAGAGACATCCTGCAACCCATGACCTTAAAATTTTTTAACATATTTTCAACTAATTTTTGGTAATTTTTGGCTTTGTTATTCCCTAAAAATCCAAAGACTAATGCTTTGAAACTATGCCAACCTTTTTTTTTAGCACTAGTAAGCAATTTTGGAAACTCTTTACTGTTAAAAATTTTTTTAATTTGTGGACCAACAAAAATTCTAGCTTTAACCTTTGCTTCTAACAATTTTGGAAAAAAATTTCTTAAAAGCAGTAGTCTTTGGATTTTTAGGGAATAACAAAGCCAAAAATTACCAAAAATTAGTTGAAAATATGTTAAAAAACTCTAAGGCCATGGGTTGCAGGATGTCTCTGAAAGTGCATATGCTACATGTTTATTTAGATAAATTTAAAAACAACATGGGAGCGTACTCAGAAGAGAGCGTTTTCATCAAGACGTTATGGACTTCGAACGCCGTTATCAAGGCTAATATTGTACAATAAAAATATGATGGGAGACAATATTGGGGTTTAATAAGAAAAAGTACTCATGAACATAAAAGAAAGAGTAACAGGGTTCACTTTTAAACTTTTTTCCATTATTTGGTAAGCTAATATAATAGTTAAAGTTAATAAAAATAATATACAAATATATTTGTTTTTGTTTTCTAACAGATAAAAATTAAAATCATAAATTTTTTAAAATATCGTACAAACATTCTCCTGGCTACAAAAGCAAACTAAAGGGAATATTGATATTTTTTCTTTATTTTGGTGCATAAAGAATAGGAAAATCATGAAATGAATCCAAGGACAAGAAATAAATTTTTTTTGTAGAGTTGTGTAGTCGATTAAAATTTAGGTTAGTTATGTTGTTAATGAAGTAATTTGGTCTTACCGCGATTGAAAAATTTCTTATTTCAAAACTTGCAATACTGATTTTATTAATTAACTTATTGAATCCCAGCGAAAATGACCCATCGAATCGATGTCAAATTGACGTCGAAAACGTATATCGAAAAGTAATTGAAATATTCATCGATCTCGATGGAAATGTGGTATCACTTTCGATGACTTTTCAATGCAGAATAAATCGATTTCGACTCGATATTGATTACTATTTCCTCACTGCAGCTATTATTAGAAACATAAAACATGATCTTTTTCTTGTATTATATATTAAAATAAATAAATATATTCACATTCCACTACTTATGTGTTTAATAGTATATCGAAAATATATCAAAAATTATCTATTTATTTCTCCCCAATATCTTTATTAGAAGAGCACAAAACTTACAATAGAAATAATTTTTACAATTAATTTATTTATCTAGATAGATTGCACATATATGCACATTTATTATTACAAAAATATATTACTTAAGTCTGGGTAGAGTTGCATATATATGTATTTATTATCAAAAACATATATTATTTAAGTCGCTAGACAGAGTTGTACATATATGTATTTATAATTGCAAATATATATTATTTAAGTCTAGATAGAGAATATATATTGCACATATTGTATATTTATTATCACAAAAAAACAGATTTGACAGATTGACTTAGTGCAATTAACATAGATTGATTCAGTGTAATTAAGATTTAGGAAAGTTTGTCATTGAATGAAGTTTGTCATTAATGCATTTTTTTTACAAAATCAATTCTTTTAAATTAAAAATAAATGATTAAAAGTAAAAGTAAATGGTTATTTTATATCCCAAGTAAATTGCGCCATAACTTGTTCCTAATATACTGATCATATGTACGGCAAAATATAAATAGTCTTGTATGCAAAATGTAAAAAAAGACATAAATTGTAAACAAATTAATATTAGAATTAGTAGAACAGATGTGTATTTAATTTTCTCTCTTTTATGAGTCTATATTTTTGAAATGTTTGACTTTGAGAATAAAATGTCTGTACAAAATCAACATCTCTAACAATAAGTTAAATAACTGTTGAAATAGATATAATATAAACTTGCTATGTTAAATGTCATAAATAGCATATAATAATTACTGATATACCCTTATGGAAAAATGCACTCAACTTTCGGTGTTAACCGTTAAAAAAACACCATAGAAAAACTCTTAAAGTTGGGAGTGATTTCGGACCGCCAATTGAAGGTTAACCATCATTTGAAGGTTAATCTTCAATTGGCGGTCATACCCAATTTTAAGGGTTTTTCTTTGGATGATGGTTAACCTTCAAGTGATAGTTAACCTTCAATTAATGGTTAATCCTTAAAAATGACGGTATAAACTCTAAAAATATAAATCCTCAAATAAAAGTAACAAATATGGCGTCTCAATGAAAATCTCTTAAGGGCTCCGCTCGCTGAACCGGACTCCTCGCCTCGACTCTCCCTCTCGGATGCTAGCTGCCGCAGCTCTCCCTTTCCTGGCGGTGAGCTCTCCCTGGTGATCCGACTCTCGCTCGGTTGGTCTCCAGAACACGCGCCGCAACGATCAATCCGTTAAGAAAGAGGTAACAGATTCGACACGTTCGAAGAAACGTAAGCAAGTGCGGCCATGACACCTAATGAGTGAGGAAAGAGGTGGGGCCGGCAGGGGCTCTTTGAGAGTGGCAACTCGCGCATCGCGCCATCTAATGTGAAACGATCGGGCGTTGTAAAACGCGAAAAGAATTCGAGCGCAATATCTGAACAAATTATTTAATTTTTAATAAGTCCAATTATTAATATTTATTTTCATAATTAAACTTATTTTTTATTTTGATAAATGTAAATACCTTATTGTATTAATATTTAATATTAATAATTTAATTAGTTTGCTTAATTTAACTTTTTGTTTAATAAATGAGCGGATGTAGTACTGAAAATGTACCTGTTATATAATATTTTAATTTTCAAAATTGTCAAATTACAAACAGGAATTTTGTTGTGACTTTTACAGTTATAAAGTAACTATTTAATAGAAATGGAAGCCTAAAAAAATTAATATTGTAACGCAATTATTATAATGCTCAAATCATAAAATATTTACATTATCCATGCTGCCAATACAATATAATTTTTTATTCATATTGTATTTTATATAATGGCAAGTTATTATATATTTGACAGGCAAATCAAAATAGCTTCGAATCGATATCGAAATGATGAAATATCGATGTCTTAACAAAAAATACATAATTTACCTGTTTACAGTCTGGCGCGATGAATGTATGTCACAAATAATCTCTTCTTTTAAAAAATGTTATAAAGCACAAACATCGAAATAAGCTCCAAATTTCGAGCATTATTTCGATATGGATGTAATATCGATGATTTCGACGTCAATTTGACGTCGATTCGATAGGTCATTTCTCGCTGGGATAGTGGTTTGATTCACCATCTCTGCTTTTTTCTTTTTATTTTTTTCTTCTATGCAATTAAAATATATATTGCACTCGCAATTGCAACATCACTATCATCGCTATCGCTCATGATCCAAACTTATTACGCAAAAATGTACTCTAGATAATAAAAGTAAATGTTCTTTCCTCGGTGTCTTCTTTTATATGCATACAATGACTGCCGAATTATAAACGAATCAAAATCGCGAATAACAAATGATAAACCACGAATGCGAACGATACGAATCTATACGAATGGCGAACCGCGACATTGGCGAACGATACGAATCTATACGAATCTTCGGCGCCAGACTATGCGCGATTCGTGGTTCGTGATTCGCTGTTCGCCATTCGTAAAGATTCATACGAATCACGAATCGCGCATAGTCTGGCGCTGAAGATTCGTATAGATTCGTATCGTTCGCCAATGTCGCGGTTCGCCATTCGTATAGATTCGTATCGTTCGCATTCGTGGTTTATCATTTGTTATTCGCGATTTCGATTCGTTTATAATTCGGCAGTCATTGCACAGTTTTCACAATTTCATTTTGCTTTTTTAGCAAATTTGATTTTTTAAACAAATAATTATCATGATTAAACAGTACTAATACGATAGAGAAAATCTTCTCTACATTTTCATAGCAGGAACGATCTTTTATACTGCACAGTTTCTTTGTAATAAGTGAAATACAAACATGCTGCATTGTAGTCAGCTTGCCCCGATACATAGTAAGTTGGCTATACGACGAAAGTCTATGTTAAATTAATGAAAACGTAGAATAGAAATACAAAACTCGTATAGCAGATGTACTTCTTGATAAAGATTGTATATTTGTTAAAGTTATTTGGTAATGATCGAATAGTAAAATGCTGTTATAGAAAATTGTAAACTATTTTAGACGTAGCTTTCTTTGATATAAAAATATTAAATATAAATATATATCTAGCTTCTAGGAATTATAAAACGTTTCGAGGCGGACAGATTCTTTCTGAAACTTGCCTGACTACCCCACGCTCTTGAAATTGCGGATCTCGTGAGTTTTTTACCGATGGTTTAAACAAATCCTTTGTAACTGATCGTGATTCAAAATCTTCCTTCCATCGAAAACATACTGGTTTCATTATATCTGCATGGCATAAATCTGCGCGTGTGTATGTGTAATCCAGTTCCTAAAAATTACATAAAATTATTTAAACGATCAAATATTAATTAAAATTTTATATTAAAACACAAAATATAAAATTAAATACATAATTGCACGAAATTTTTAAAGCTTTTATATATATATATATATATATATATATATATATATATATATATATATATATATAGGGTAAACTCGGGTATTATGGCCATACGGAAAAGATGGCCCATGGCTGTAATTTCTCCAATAATGGCTAAACAGTGCATTTTTGTAGTCATTCTCAAAGATAATCAATATTTACAGTAGTTTATGTGCGTACACTATTTGAAATAACAATATTGTGAATATTATATCATATTTTTACTTTCGTGGGCCAGCAAAATTTTTCATGTGTCCGCTATATATAAAAGCTGTTATAACATTGAATAAATTATAGTTAAGCTGCCGTAATCAACGTTATACACATAATTAAGCTATGTAAATTGTAATTTGACTTATAATTTGTATTTCTCACTATTTATTTAAAAATACTATGGTTATTTTTTCTGCTATGGCCATCTTTTCCTTAAAGATCAGATAAGATGGCCAATGCATACGTTGTGATACTTTGATAATATAAAATTTATGTTAAGTGTTTTCTTCTTAATTTCGATAGTTTTACGTACTTTAAGCTTCAGTGAAGGAATATAGCAAACACTGTTAAAATATAACAAAAATAAATGTATGTTTATTGCATTTTAAAAAACAATGGCCATCTTACCCGAGTTTACCCTATATATATATACAGA